>PVKM010016722.1:0-26559 GCA_004027735.1 Carollia perspicillata
TCCAGCCCTTCACTTTCAGTCTGTGTATGTCTTTTGTCCTGAGGTGGGTCTCTTGTAGGCATCATATGTGTGGGTCATGTTTTCTTATCCATTCAGCTATTCTGTGTCTTTTGATTGGAGCATTTAATCCATTTACATTTAAGGTTATTATGGATAGGTACTTATTCATTGTCATTTTTGTACCTATGTTCCTCTCTGTCTCTCTCTCTTTTCCTTCCTTTCCTTAGAGCAGCCCCTTTAGCATGTCTTGCAGCGCTGGATTGGTGGATGCATATTCTTTTAGACTTCTTTTGTCTTGGAAGCGCTTTATTTGGCCTTCTATCTTGATCGAGAGCCTTGCTGGGTAAAGCAGCCTAGGTTGCAGGCCTCTGGCTCTCATTACTTGGAATATTTCTTGCCATTCTCTTCTGGCTTGGAATGTTTCCATTGAGAAGTCAGCAGCTAATGTTATTTGGGGCTCGCTTGTATGTTACTTCCTTCTTCTCCCTGCTACCTCTAAGATTCTCTCTTTGTCTTGGAATTTTGCCATTTTAATTATGATGTGTCTTGAAGTGGGCCTCTTTGGGTTCCTCTTGATTAGGACTCACTGTGTTTCCTGGATTTGTGTGAGTTTTTCTCTCGTCAAATTAGGGAAGTTTTCCATCATTACTTTTTCAAATATATTTTCTATCCCTTGCTCTTCTTCTTCTCCTTCTGTAATCCCTATTATACAGATATTATTACATTTCATATTGTCTTGCATTTCTCTTAATCCCTCTTCATTCTCTCTGAGCCTTTTTTCCTTTACATACTCCTTCTGTGTGTTTTTTTCTACTTTGTCCTCTAACTCGCTGATCTGATCTTCTGCTTCATCCATCCTGCTTTTGATTCCTTCAACTGTGTTTTTCAGTTCAACAATGGTATTCTTCATTTCCTCTTGGCCCTTGTTTATGTTTTGTATTTCCTTTTTCATGTTGGTATAGTTTGTGGTGAGCTCATTGTAGTTCTCCTATAATTTCTGGTAGTTTATTGTCATCTCACGGAACTTCCTGATAACCAGTTCTTTGAATTCAATATCTGATAGCTGACTTGCTTCCATTTCATTTAGCATTCTTTCTGAGAATTCTTTCTTTAGCATTCTTTAGCATTCCTTCTGAGGGTTCCTCCTTTTCTTTCATTTGGGGATTGATTCTTTGTCTTCTCATTGTTTGTGAAACTCTTCTTGATAACCTCCACTTCTTAAGTGGATTTGTTCTGTTTCCCAGGGTTTATGGTGTGGACTGCTGTGGTAGAATGCCTGTGAGATTCAGTGGTGCAGTCTCCTTTGGGTATCCTGGTGTTCTCCGCTTCCACCTACTCTTTTTTGTGCTCAGTTGGAGCGGGATGCAAAATGGTTTAAGACAGCAGGGGAGTATTCTATGATATTTACAGTAGCAGCCAGTATAAGAGATAGGAGACCTTTTGGCTATGTGTAGTGTTAACCGTGATCTTCAACCCAGCTAGCCACTTTTAAGGAAGGATGGGAAGAAGATGACTCTTGTTGGGAAAGTAAGGGTTGTGAGTTGGATCTAGAAAGCAGTGAAGTTGTGGGAGGTTAGAATCTGGGGTAAGGTGAGAGTAAAGGGTAGTACATAGGTGTAGCATGTGAGATAATAGTGTTTAACTGCCCTAATAATAGAGTTCAGGAGACTGTGATGTGGGCTTGTATGGGGGGAGGGTGCTGTGATGTATTTACACTTGTGTGGAACAGCAGTTATTTACAATAATATTAGAGCAACATTCATATGCCAGAATATATGTGATCTGAATAACCTGAACAGGGGGTATAGGACTTTGAATAGTGTGCTGATGGAACACAATGCCGGTGAAGGACAGTAAATTAGTAATACAATGTCGAAGAGAGAACAGAGGAAACCTCTCAAATGGTACAATATACACTGCCAAGCAAAGAAGCCTATACAGAAAGAAGGTGAATACAAAAATACTATTGAGGTAAAAGATGTAGGAATAATGAAAAAAGGAGAAGATAATAATAATCCAAATATGCAGCAACTTGCAGTTTCCCTGCAACAGTCGAGTGAAATTTGTCTCCCTGTCTCAGCTGTTGGATTGCCCCCTGTTTGAGTCCACTTCAGGTCCTTTCACAGTTCCAAGTTTTTCTCTCGCTTGTGGGTATTAAAAAAAATGGGAGGATAAATCAGAAAGGAGAGATAAAATTCAAAAGAAAGTGTGCAGTGCTAAATCAAGAAAGAAGGGAAGAGAGGAAAAAGCAATTGGAGGATAAAACAGTAATGAAAATTTTAAAAATAATAATAACAAAAAGATTACTAACAAAAAAAACAGCATTAAAAAAAAAAAGCACACCTCTTGGTGATTACAAACTGGCCAAACCATTTTTTTCTGGTCTTGCTGGCTGCAGAAGGCTGGGGAGTGATTGGTGTGGTGTTTCTCCCTTCCCGATGTTTACTCAGCCTGTCTTGCAAGCACTGTCCCAACAGCTAGTCTGACTCCTTTCTCCAATATCTTTGATGTGGGAGTCCTGATTTTCTTCAGAGCACTTTTCTCCGGTGGTTATTGCTAGAGGTTGGGGTGTAGGGGCTCCCACTTGGCTAGGCTGGGCTGCCTCTGTCCAGCAAGTTTGGGCCCATAACCCGTCCCAGTGCTACCAGGAGGGAGTCACTGTGCCTTCCCTTTAACCCTGGGATCTCTGCCCGGCTGGGCTGGGAGTCAGTTTTGGGGTGTCACAGCAGATTCCCCAGCCCCTCTGTTTGATAAATTCCTCCTACTCAAGCCTGGCGCCCTGTGTAGCCCGATTCTCCAGGCAGCCCAGTGACTATCTGGGTCAGTGCGTGTCACAGTCTGACTCTCAGCTCTCCCGAGCTGGCGACCACAGACTCTGCAAGTAATCACAGCCCCATGTGTCTTGCCTCTTCCTCCTTATTCCCCTCTCTGCGACCAGAACTCTGCTGGTGTTGCTCCAACCCTGGTCTGTCGAGGAGGGAGGGAGCAGGTGAACCAGCTCTCTCAAGGATTTCAGCAGGCCCTCCACTTTCAAGCAGTCTGTGGTAGACTGAGCACCTGCTCTGGGACCTGAGCCTGGGGCTACAAATGCACCCCAGTCCCTGCGCTGGTCCCTGGGACCTTACTATCCTGAAATATCCTTCTTAATGTCTGGTTTCTGGTTTTTTAGTGTGCGCTACAGTTTTGTGGACTCTTATTTTCAAATACGCTGCGGTACTGTTGTCTGTCTGGTCTGTTCCTCCATGGATTATCCAGTTTTTCCTTCTGTGTGTAGGGGGATGTGAAATCTTCTCCCTCCTACTCCATCATCATCTTCCATCCAGAAGGACAGTCAATATTTTTAATGTTATTTTCAGGTGTACAGCATAGTGGTTAGTCAATTATATAATTTATGAAGTGACCCTCCATGATAAATCTACTACCCACCTGTCACCATACATAGTTATTACAATATTATTGATTATTTTTCTTATGGTGTACTTTATTCTGAAATGACAAAATTATAGACATGGGAACGAGTTTAATGGTTGCCAGGGAATAAGAAGAGGGGAGAAAAGATAGGTGTGATTATAAAACATTAACATTAGAAATCTTTAATGTGTTGGCACTATTCAGTATCTTGACTGTGGTGGTGGTCACATAAACCAACACATGTGATAAAATTTCATAGTGTGGTACACACAGGCAAGTGCGTGCAGGTAAAACTGGTAAAAATGGAGTAAAGTAGATGGACTGTATCGATGTCAGTTTCCCCTTTGTGATGTACTATAGTTATGCATGATGTTAAAATTGGGGATGAAGGGTACTCAAAATCCCTCTTAATTTTTCTTAACTGCATGCAAATCCACAATTATCTTGAAGAATAAATTTTTAAGTGAGTATGAGATCTATGCCATAATGTCCATATAATAAATAGAAAGAGTTCCGGCCAAGATGGAGGTGTAGGTAGACATACTGTGCCACCTCACACAATCAAAACAAGGACAATGAATTTAAAAACAAAGAACAACCAGAACTGCCAGAAAATAGAACTCTATGGAAGTCCGACAACCAAAGAGTTAAAGAAGAAACATTCATCCAGACCAGTAGGAGGGGCAGAGATAGGCAGTGAGGGTGGAGAGGACTCATAGTGAGGCAGTGGCTGGCAGAGTGGGTGGTCACACACTCATGTGTAGATAAACCAGGAGTAACAACTGGGGATCAAGACAGACTACACAACCCAGGGGTCCAGCCCAAGAAAAAAGGCCTCAAAACCTCTGACTGAAAAAACCTGTGGGGGTTGAGGTGGCAGGAGAAACTTCCAGCCTCACAGAAGATTTTATTGGTGAGATCCACAGGGTCCTAGAATGTACACAATTTCACCAACCCAGGAATCAGCACCAGAAGGGCTTGTCAGAAGTGGAGGAAGTGACTGAAAGTCAGCAGAGAGCTGAGTAAGCAGCATTGTTTCCTCTCAGATCCCTCCCATACATACAGCACCACAGCACAGCGATGTGGTTTGCCTTGCCCTGGAAAGTACCTAATGCTCTGCCCCTTACTACATAACAGGTGTGCTGAGACAAAAAAAAATGTGGCCCAAATGAAAGAACAGATCAAAGCTCCAGAAAAAATACAACTAAGTGATGAAAAGATAGCCAACCTATCAGATGCACTGTTCAAAACACTGGTAATCAAGATGCTCACAGAAATGGTTGAATCTGGTCACAAAATACAGGAAAAAGTGAAGGATATGAAAAATAAAATAAAGGAAAATGTACAGGGAAGCAACAGTGACAGGAAGGAAACCAGGACTCAAATCAATGAATTGGTATAAAAGTAAGAAATAAACATTTGACCCAAAAAAAATGAAGAAACAAAAATTCAAAAAAATAAGAAGAGGCTTAGAAACTTCCAGGACAACTTTAAATGGTCCAACATCTGAATCATAGGGGTGCCAGAAGCAGAAGAGGAAGAGCAAGAAATTGAAAACTTATTTGAAAAAACAATTAAGGAAAACTTCCCTAATCTTGCAAATGAAATAGACTTCCAGGAAGCTCAGAGAGTCCCAAAGAAGTTGTACTCAAAGAAACACACACCAAGGCATTTCATCATTACATTACCCAAGATTAAAGATAAAGAGAGAATCTTAAAAGCAGCAAGAGAAAAGGAGACAGTTACCTGGAACAAAGGACAGGAACAAAGGAGTTCCCATAAGACTTTCAACTGATTTCTCAAAAGAAACCTTACAGGCAAGAAGGGGCTGGCAAGAACTATTCCAAGTCATGAAAGGCAAGGACCTACATCCAAGATTACTCAATCCAGCAAAACTATCATTTAGAATGGAAGGGCAGATCAAGTGCTTCCCAGATAAGGTCAAGTTAAAGGAGTTCATCATCCCAAGCCCTTATTATATGAAATGTTAAAGGGGCTTATCTAAGAAAAAGAAGATGATCAAAAATATGAACAGTAAAATGACAACAAACTCACAACTGTGAAAAAATGAACCTAAAATAAAACAAACTAAACAAAGAAGCAGAACAGGAACAGAATCACAGAAATGGAGATCACATGTAGGGTTATCAGCAGGGAGGGGTAGTGGGGAGAATGGGAGAAAATGTACAGGTAATAAGTAACATAAATGGTAGGTACAAAATAGACAGAGAGAGGTTAAGTATAGTTTGGGAAATGGAGAAGCCAAAGAACTTATGTGTATGACCCATGGACTTGAACTAAGGGGGGATGCAGGTGGGAGGGATGTGTAGGGCAGAGGGTATTGAAGGGAGGAAAATGAGATAACTGTAATACCATAATCAATAAAATATATTTAAAAAACTAAAAAATAATAATAAATAGAAAGAATAAGGCATAGAGATAATCATCAGTTTAGTTTTAATATGACCAAGTAGGAAGTCTAGGTTAGGATCTGTCAAATTGGAGTTCCCAAATCAAAAATCAAGACCAGAACTAATACTAGGACCACCATCACTTACACTAATGAAAACTGTTTCAGAGAATTCCAGCAACCCCTCTACAAAGTTGCTAAGTGTATAAGAGATCCCAAATGAAAACTGCCCAGGTGAAAAGGACCATTTGGTCATAAGTCATTTTAAACTTTTAAGCCACGAGGTTTTGGAATGATTTGTTATGCTGTAATCAGAATACTACATACCACTCAAGGAGAGTGAGTGGTTGTAGCTAAATAAATGAGTTTTGGAATCTCACTAATTCTACTGATTTTAATCTTTTTAAAATATTTTATTAATTTTTGGAGAGAGGAGAAGGGAAGGAGAAAGAGAGGGAGAGAAACATCAGTGTGTGGTTGCCTCTCACATAGCCCCCACTGGGAACTGGCCCACAACCCAGGCATATGCCCTGACTGGTAATCGAACTGTGACCCTTTGGTTCACAACCCACACTCAATCCACTGAGTCACATCAGCCAGGGCTAATTCTACTGATTTTAAATTCTAGGATCCATGTTTGTCTCAGGCTAGTCCCTGAAACCCATTTTCCTGAATATTCTCTAAGCATGTGAGGAGTAATGACAAGGGTTGGAGGATACACACAAAAAGGAAATTGAAGAACCAGTCCTTGCCCTTAATGAACTCACAGTCTAGTGAGACAAAACCTAAGTGCACTAAATGGCATGAGAACAATTATAAGGCAACAAATCAGCAAGTTCAAACTAATATACTAAAGCACAACTTGAATGCATGTGGCAATGTATGGCTACCCAAGCAGCAGAATCAAGCTAGACATTTTTGGCCCTGAAGGCAACATTTCAGAAAGGACCCCTCTTTCTTTGTTAATAATTAAATAAACATCTCTAGCAATGCAGTGGCTAGAAGGATGATATTAACAATTTTGTAGAAAGAAACAAGGAGGTAAATTCCAGGGTCAATTATTCTTTTTTTAAAAGGTTATTTTCTCTTGTTTCTTTTGTTTTTTTAAAGCTTTTATTTATTTATTTATTTTAGAGAGAGGAAAGGAGGGAGAAAGAGAGGGAGAGAAAAATCAATGTGTGGTTGCCACTCATGCTCCCCTTGTTGGGGACCTGGCCTGCAACCCAGGCATGTGCCTTGACAGGGAATCAAACCAGTGACCCTTTGGTTTGTAGGCCAGCACTCAATCCATTGAGCTACACCAGCCAGGGCAATTATTCTTGTTTTAATTTTCCTTTGTTCTGTTTTCCTGATTATGTGTGTTTTTGGCAAGCCACAATTTCACTAAGCACCAAATTCCTCATCTATAGATTAGAGATAAAAAACAGAGAGTAGTGGGTTGAAGGTCAGGAATTATGAATTGAATCTCAAATCTATCATTTATTGGCTGTGTGACCTTGGATACATTACCTCCCCTGCCCCCTCATCACTTTCTTCTTCTGTGACATGAGAAGATTGAGCTGAATGGTCCAGAAGGTATCCATCAACTCTAACATTTGAGGCCAAAGATAGTTCATACTTTGTTGTGAGATGAGAGTTTAAAAAGTAATGTTGAGGCTATGGTGGGGTGAAGATGGAGACAACTGTACCTGAACAGCAATAAAACTGTAAGAAAAAAAGTAATGTTGATCTATATGAAAGTACTTTTTAAATCATAAAATAGTATAGAAATGTTAGGGATATAAATATTATCCAGTTCCATCTTGTGGGGGGAAAAAAGCCCAGCAGCTGTCCTCCAAGTTTAGGCGCTTAAGGTATAAATGGGTACTGTCTCTCAAGGCAACACTTTGGGGCCTTAGAAGTTTGTGATAATTCTTTGTAAATATTGCTCACTGAATAAACACATATTTGGAATAGTCTGTCTCAAGCTCACTAAGTCATCAGTAGTGCTTTTGTAATCTCAGGGTTGTGTTCTTAACCCAACTCTGAATTGTGGGGACTACTAAAACAGTGGATGGAGGCTATGGTGGGCCTCACCAAGTTTGCTTCAAGACCCTTAATGATCATGGAGGCCCTTCCCATGGGGCTTAAGAGCCCTCTTTGTGGGAGAAAATAGATTTCTAAGTCGTCCCCTCTGTCTCCACAGACACCTCCATATCCACCCTGCCTTTAAGTACACTAGCGCTTACCACTTCATTAACTGTAGTGGGGATTTGGGAAACGCCCCAAAATGATAAGCAGCTTGGTAGGTCACAATTTGCAAGGCCAGCTCATCCTGTGTCCTGTGCACCAGCTAAGGACCAGACCAGGTGCATGCACCAGAGAGGCCGTTGTGCCGGAGAAGAGGGGTGTAGGGTTCCAGTCGGAGGGTAGCTGGGGTCTTAGGGTGGGCGAGCGCGAGAGGTGGTGAGCTCCTAAGTGCATACCTCTCAGAAGAGGAGGGTTCAGGGAGATGCGCGGTCCCTTTAAGACCCCAAAGCTTCCTTAACCAGAGGAGGTGGGGTGCGGTGGGGGCTGGGGGCGCTGCTGCGTGATGGCAAAATCGCCAGCTGAGCCTCTCACTTTCTCTGAATTTTTTAACTTTTGGGTGTGGGGAGCAGGAATAAAGCCGTAGTGCTGAGCACTGAAGGGGTGCGGACTGGAGAAGGGGTCCGGGTTGGCAGCGGTTGCTCACTTTTGCAGACTTCCCGCTTGCCTCTAGCTGCCGACCTCACAGGCCAAGTGGGGAGCGGGGAGCTGGAGGTGGGTGGGCGGGCAGGTGACCCCAGGCCTTCTGCGCCCGAGCCTTGGCTCTGCCCTCTGGAGCCCAGCGAACCGCTGATGTTTTTCCTCCCACCCACTTTTGGGTTCCTCCGCCCCGCTCGAGCTCACGAGCACTCTGGCTCTCTCCACAACCTGCGAGCCACAGACATAGGAGCAGCGCCCTGGGGAGGTCTGTGCGCGTGCACCCGTGGCACCCGTGGAAGACCGAGGAGGCCAGTGAACAGGTCAGTGAGGGGTTCCGGAGCCTGCTTCCCCGACAGTCCTTTCCAGCCTTTGCACAGGTTGGGTATCTTATGCTGGCGTGAGCCGCTCCTGAAAGTTCCTTGATGGTGCCCCAATCTCTCTCGACCTGCCATCCTAACTTGCTTTAGTGAACTGAGGCAGGTTGGGGACTGTAGATTCGAACTGAGCAGTCTCCACTCCCTACTCAGTTTGCGTATTTCCATGCTCTGGTGTTTTGGAATGCCAATTGGGAAGTTACCTAATGGGTTCTGCAATCCCCTTAGTTATCTCTTGTGCACTGAGCCTTTTTTCTCACTCGCTGAAATGCCGTGGACCAGTGGGTGATTAATACGTGCTAAAATTAATGAAACAAGGAAGGACGGGGGAGAGGCTCCTCTAGACTCTGGAGACTTGTCTCATTTTTCAACTGAAACCGCTGGGGTCAGAATTTTGAGAGGCTGGACTCAGGAAGCAACATGGTATTGCCAGAGTTCAGGGCCTGGAAAGCCCACTAACTATGAAAATAGGCAATTGAGAGTTCTTTGGGCTCCAGGGTGGCTGGGGTTGTTGTGGGGCATAAAATGAAATTATAACAAGGTGTGTTGCAAGCCATTCTTTGTCAGTAGTAAGTAGCAATGAAGGTGCTGACTCTAAAAGACGCCAGGGCTGGAACTGCCATTCTTCAGTGGCAATATACCACCAAGTGAACTGAGCTTTTCTTGTTGGAAGGTAGAGAGAGGGGGGAGAGGATATAAGCCAACACTGCCTGAGACTGCAGCGTTTTATTGTCAGAAAAAGAATTGCTCCCCTGCAGGCTGTCCCACAAATGATAGTGAATATGAGATTACAGGGTCCATTAAACCTCTCAGGGAGGATTAAAGAGATACTGTGGGGCATGAAGAACTGGCTGACATATGCTCAGCCATTAGCCTTCCTTTGAGAGTCTCTTTGGTTCTGTTCAACTCAGGAGACCTCTTCTGGGAATGGACAGGCTCCTGACCGACTTGATGGCCCAGATTGCCTTGTAAGTTACACTTGAGCAAGGAGACCTTGGGCACTTGGCTTGATACAAATGAACAATGCAAATGCTTGTTTCATAGACACAGCTTGGTGAACACAGTTCTTTAAATTCTGACATGTTTCTTTTTCTCTTGTAAAGCCCACTCTCCTCTCCCCTCCCCAGCGTTAGTTGCAGGGTTTTGCTTTCTTTGTTGCTTTTTTGTTTTTGGCCTGGATCCCCCCACAGCATGTCAATGACTACATTTCTAAGTAATCTGTAAAAGAACCAGTGCAAGTTCAATGGCACAACAGCCTGTGTGAAGCAGAGAGAGAGTTAATGCAGAAATAACTCCAGTTAACTGGGTCAAAGTATAATTTGAAAAATTAAGGACAGTTTGGCTCTTTGCAAGTGTAAGAGTCGGCATGTTTACTGAGCAATGCTTGCTTGTATTTATTGCTACAGTCCCCATAAGTGTCTCACACCACCCAACTCCCCCAAAAGAAAAAGTAAAAGATAAAGAGAAATTGAACGGTGAGGAAACTTGGAGAGGGAACTCTTCTCAGTTTGTGTTTCTGCACAAATACAAAGGAAGGACTTCAGGATCTTGTAATTCAAAAGTGAAGATTTATAAAGCAATTAGTTTTCTGATCTCCATCACAGCCTGGGAGGCCACACATGACAGGAACACCTAAAGAGATAAATTGCTCTATGGTTACCAACTTTTCTATTTGCTCATAACATTAGTTGGGGCCCCCAAAAAGCAAAAAATTATAAGAGCCAGTTTTCTTGCCAGTATGAATTATGAAGCAATGCACCCAACCATTGTACAAGAAAAGCAACCCTGTTGATTCTTGCATGGGGAGGCCTGAAAAATGTGGTTTGAGAAATACTCACTGAGATCCATATGTGATTGTGATAAATTGGATTTCAGTGGTTTATTTTTTTTTCCTTTGGAGACTTGAGGAATAAGCTTATTAAAGTAGACTCGGGAAGAACCTCCCAACTGTTCATGGATATGATTTACTTCAAGGGAACCTGGTAGCTCTCAGAAGACAGAGACATTCTGAGTGATTGAAGGTGGGCCATAAAGTCACAGAGAGGACCAAGACCTCAGAACCCTGAACTTTGGCAGGCTAAGAACATGTCCTAGGAGAATTGGTTCTTGTTTAAGAAGCAGGCAGGAAGTAGAGAAGGTAAGAATGGTACTGCAAATCCTGACTGATGGCACAAATTATTCTCTATAATTAGTTATTCTTTGGTTACATATTCATAATTGAAAACAATGGATTTTCAGTTATCTAGGCAACTTCATAGCATTTAAAGTAGGAGCTGTGGTATCATACTACCACACAAAGACAATTCAGTTTTCCAGAATGATCATCTTGCATTCCTTCCAGCTCTTTATATTAGATACTTAGGTTGAATCCTCTGAAAAGATTAATGAGCTGAATTTCCACTCACAGCCCAACACTGAAATGTGGTATTTCTTGAATATTTAAATATTATCAAATTACCAATTGGAAGTTTCGAAAACTCTAAAGCCTATGGAAGTGACTTGTGACTGGATATGAGCTGTAGCAAAATTTCTATATTTGAAGGCTCAAAAGATTTAAGACTTCTACCGCTTAGACTGGAAATGTAAGTCTCAATTTTTTAAGAATTGTAGTTGCTTTAATGGTCTTTTGCATGGTGGTGTAATGTGAACACATTACCCATTTAATTTTGCCTAAATTCCCTGAAAAGTGGCCTGTTTTAAGTTTCCATTTCACAATATGCCTGAGCCATTCAGGTATTTAATTGCATCCATTTGCTAATTACATCTGTTTTCCAACATAAGTAACCCAAACTGAAGAGCCTTATAGATCAAATGGAAGACACGGGAGAAACACTGGCCAATTTGTGCCTGATCCCTGAAGGATTAATAAAACAATGGTCTTGAAGCTAAGACTAGTTAACTTTCATTTCAGAAATTGTTTGGGTCTCATGGCTATTATTTTTATCTAGTTTGCCAATGTAGCTGTTTTGCAAACCCCAGTTTCCCTTCTCCCAAAGAAAATCTCTTGAGAAATCAACTTTAATTCCCTTAGAAAGGAGGATTTTAAAATTTATTTTTGTTTACGTATGACTTGCTTGTTAGGATTCAGCCTTAACATTGGATAGGAATGCATGTTCATCAGCTTAAATTTTTTCCCATAAATCTTTTCAAGACAGGAGAGGCAGGTTCTTACTCAGGAAAATAATGCTTGCACTTATTTAAATTATCCAAAGTATTTTTCCCCTAGCAAGTTAGAAGCATCAGTGATCTCCATCACTTTCAGAGGCTCTGTTTTAAGTATCCTTTCTGCTTTCTTCCCAACAGCTTGACGACACCAGACCCTGAAAGTTTGAGTTGTCTTTTTCAGTGGCCAGAAAGAGGAAGAGTGAAAAATGGGAGGAATAAAATACATCTTTACCTTGCTGCTGTTCTTTCTTTTCCTAGAAGGAAGCAAAACAGAGCAAGTAAATCGTAAGTGTCTTGAGTTTAAAAAACAGGATGCTCTCTTGTAATTTCTCTGAAAATGTGGTTATAATCTGTGTTGATTGTGATATAGACCCAAATGTGGCCATGTCATTATTCCAAGAGAAGAAAGTGAATGTTACTGGTTTATACATGAATTGATAAAAGAATAAGAACTTTGAATCAGGTCAACTAAATTTGGGGCTGTTTTTCTGATTATCATATAGTTATCATCTCATAGAACATATGATATATTAGTTTATTTTCCTTTTCCTGTTTTAAACTGTACAAATCTCATTCCATTTTATATAACTGTAAAAATATCTGACAGATGAGCTGGATTTCCTCCCAGATTTCAGACTCTTCAACAAAGGTTTTCCATTTTTGAAAAGGTATAGCAGAAAAAAGAAAAAGTAAATTGGGCTGTGCCTATTTCCTTATGTCAAAAAATGAAGAAGGAAAAAACTTTCACATAAACTGGATTCAGCTGAAGAATCCTTTGAGGAAATTGAGATCCAGAGACTATGAACAAATTGGATGCCATTTATTGAAAGGAATAATTCCCCACAAAGCCAGGGAATATTTCTAGAAAGTCAGTGATCCATGTTAGAGAAAGCAGAATGGTAGGAAGGGGGGCTAAATAACACTCTTTGCCACCACATTTGGGGGATTTATGAGTAACTGTTGACATCTCTGCTCTTGTTAGGAGCTTTCTGCTGCCTTCACACAGTATGAGCCTCACCTTCTTTGGGCCACATGCAGCCACCTATTAGGTGGACAATTGCTTCAAATTTGAAAGAAAATCCATAGCTCTAGTTCCCCTTTTTTGGCTGTATCAAAAGAAGCACAAAGTGGAACTGGTCCAAGAAAGGGTATTCTCTGCTCCACTGAATTTATTCATGAGATGGAACTATGAAAATATTCCTGGTAGGAGCTGAAGCAGCATCTGAAGCACATCATTTAAACATCGACCTCCTTTATCAGCATAAATTACATATAATAGGCATGAAGTTTGTTGACAGGGGGAAAAGTGTCCAGGCTATTCCATTGTTTTGTGTGTTTCTGTACTATGATTTTCATAGTAAACTTACTCTTCTTCCTGGGAGAAAGTCATTTTGATCAGGCTTTTAAATATGAGTGATATATGGTGATTTCTAGTAGGTTTGGGCCATAGGAAGAAGTTTAGCAGGGCATGCTTTCATTAGGGAAGCTTGGATCAGCCTCTCCCCTTGTATCCCTTAAACAATATTCTTCTTCCACTTGAATGAAGTCCATTGGATCTCTTCTTTTCTAGAAGTTGTCCTTGATTTTAGTGAACCTGATAGAAACGTTGTCCATTCATTCCCAACTCAGGTCACCCCACCATCAGCTGGGCTTAAAATCCTTTCTTTCTTAGGAAGAAACTTTCCTTATGCCCTGTTACTGATGTCATCATGGACATATGGTGCAACTCTTAGAAGATAATCTCTTCTGAGAAGCTTTCCATGTTTATGAAGAATTAAGGAATATTGTCCATGCAACATAGATCTTAGTTGTCAAACCAAAGAAAAATACAACTTAAAAACTATTTGCAAACCAAAATCTATCACTTTTTAACATTTCCTACTGCCTATGAATTTGTCCCAAGCCCTTCTGATATTCAGTTGATGTCAGACTGATTATGAAACACGTGGCCTAGGGTACCAGTTTTGGTCTGGTGTTTTAGGCTTATAATCAGAGGATGAGGCCAAGGTCATGGTCATTCCTTGAATGAGCCATTCAGCATCATTCTATGTAGCCACACCAAGGCTAACTGTCTCAAAGACATGTGCAAACTTACCTCTACTAAAGTGGAAATCTCAAAGCATATGCCTTATATATGTCACCTACACATGTACTCACAAACACAATCACTGCATGCACAGGGCTTTATACTGCAGCTCTAACAGTGAGAAATTAGAAGTAGTGGAAATATCAATCCACTGGGGAATGGTTAAATAAATGATCCATATAATATACTACCATGCAACTATTAAAAACCTGCTTATTAAAAATTTGACAGTCCTAGAAGATACTTATGTTAACTTTTAGAATTTTTTATTTTATAAAATTAATGACACTTATTTTATAAAACTATATGAAAGTATCTGAGCTTCATAAAGAATGTGTATACCACAACTCCTATCCCACTCCCCAGGGGGCGCCATTACTAACAGTTTGCTAGGTATTCTTCCAAAATCTTTTTTCTATGTTATAAAAATATACTTAGATGTCTATAGGTTTTTTTTCTTTTACAAAAACGGGACACATGTGTTTTTCTGTGCTTTTATTCAGCAATAGGTCTAGGATGTCTTTCCATGTCAGAACATTGCAATACAACAGTACCATATTCTTTCTAATGCCTTCGTAGTTGCCACTTGTATAAGTGTGGCATGATTTATTTAATCAGTCCCTACTTGTAGATATTTAGTTGTTTTTAGTTTTTTTTACTATTACAAATAAGGTATTAGTGAATACCTTTAGGTACTTAGGCAAGTATTTCTGAGGACTTGTTAGGTCAAAGTATATGTTCAACTTTAATCTTATAAAGACTGCCAAATTGTTCTCTAAAACAGTTGATCAATTTATAAATGCACCATCTTTGTATAAGTGTCCATTTTTAATTCCTTCACTAAAAGTATTATTAATTTTGTATTTTAGAACAAGCTTAATAGGAGAGACTACATTTCAGTTTTGCTGTAATATTTTCCTATTACTGGAGCATTTTTTATTAATATTTTTTGAGAGAGAAGTTGATTTATTGTTCCACTTATTTATGCATTTATTCGTTGATTATTCTATGTGCCCTAAATGGGGATCAAACCCACAACCTCGTTGTATCAGGACAACACACTAACTAACTGAGTTACTTGGCCAGGGCTGGAGTATCTTTTCATTTATTTTTAATCCAATTGTATTTCTTCATTGAATTACTTATTTAAGTTGGGTTGCTTGTCTTATTGACAAAATCTTATTTATTAATGTTTTGTTATTTCAAATTTTGTTATTAACTTTTTGCATTTCAAATAACATTTTTGCTGACTGCCATTGACTTTAAACTTTAAGTTGAATTTTTTCATAAAGAATTTTTTTATGTGTGTAGGCAGAGCTGTCATTCCTTTCCTTTATGGCTTCAGAATTTTTTCTTATTCCTATGGAGGTCTACAAATTAGAAGAATTTCATATTCTTGTATATTCTTTTATTGTTTCCATAATTTGGGGTTTTACCGATAGTTCTCTGTTCCATCTGAAATTCATATTCATGTATGGTATGTAATAGGGAACCAATTTTCTTTTTATCTCTGGGTGGTAGGTTCATGAATGTTATTTTTGTTCATCATTGTGCTTCTATGTATTTCAAAGTTTTCACAATTAGCAAGAATTACTTTTACAACAGGAGAAAAGAAATAAAAGAATATCTCATTTCCCATATAATTTGTCATATTCTATAATAGGTAAGGATAGGTATGAGAGTAGAAGGAGGAGAGAGTATTTTTGAACTAAGAAAAACTTCAGGAAACATGTTAACTGTCAGGGTAGAAACCTTCACATCTCTCCTTGTTGCCAGACACCATTTCACCCAAGGAAGCTAAGGTTGTTTTTATCTTTCACAGGATATTAGCTTCTAGATCAAAAAAGGTGCACTGCAGCCTATTCGCTATCCTTTTTTGAGTATCAGGGTGGAATGAAGGGGGGCACCATTATGGTCAAAGATACTCATTCAGTTGGTGAAAATCTGAAGAGGTGTAGAAAAAAGGCTATATTTGTGGAAAGCTATTTCACAAGGAAATGTTGAGATGAGTGCTGCCACTTGCTAGTAGCTAATTAGCCATAGTTATAGCTGCTCTTTCAGGAGGAAAGACAAGCTCCGGGAACCCAGGAAATACTGATGGTGCATTGCAGTGGATGCATTGCCACTCATGGCTTATGTAAAAGCTTATTACTGTCCAGAATCAGCAAGATTTGAAGTCTTTAACTGGGAAAGCATTTTTCTGTAACTCTGTTATGCTCTGTTGTTAAAGTTCTAGTCAAAGAGGCTAGGGAGCTCTTTTGAAGTTCAAAGGAACATAACATTTAGTGCATAAAATACAGGACAAATGGGCGGAAGAGTTTGTCTCTTTTGGAAGCTCTAACTTAGGTAATGAACTATTGATCAAAGTGAGGTAGAAGAATGAGATGTTATTGATTTTCAATTATGTGTTTTGAATGGACCAGCCTGTGTCAAGTCTGGCAAAAGTTCTAGGGAGAATTGCTCGTGTACTTCACAGAGTCAATTCCTGCTTTCAAGGTGAGTTAGCTGGATCTTCCCAGGGACTAGATTCTTATCCATTTATCCCTTTAGGAGAAAAGCTTCCAACATTTACATTTGATGGGAAATGGGCCTCTGGATTTCTTAGGAAGGATAAGCCACCAAAAGGTGTAAGGGAAGGAAGAAGACATGTCGAAAATTTTCAAACATATGAAGCATTGCTTTATGGAGCCTACCTAGAATCTCTCTGTATATTGTCAAAGCCAACCAGTCAGATTTGTTTTCTTCATGCAGATTCTCACTTCGACCTTTGAGGTGATTATTGGATAATAGAAAGAAGCCAGCAAACAGTAGACCTATTCATGTTCTTATAACTTTAAGTAGGTGGAAATAAAAGAAAGAAAGAATGCCTTAAAATTAGAATGCTTAATGCTTTTTGAAGTACAGTCTTAATTATTTTTTATGTTGAGGAGACAGTGGGTTGGGTACAGAGGCCCTGGAGTCCACTTAGATCAAAACCCTAGCTCCATGACTTACTTACTTTGTGAATGTCACTTAACCTCTCCAGTTTTAATTTTCTTATCAGTACAGTAGGGTAAATAGTAGCACACAATTACCATAAACATGGGCATTTGAAGAATAAATGAGATTGTGTATACCAAGTGCTTTGAAACACTGCCTGACACATAGTTAGTTTTTATTAAGTGGTAGCTATTAGAGTAACTCTCATGAAAGCCATGTGAAAAGCCTTAATTTTTAGATGAGAAACTAGAAAACTAATGAGGTCAAATGACTTTGTACAAGGACAGACAGCAAGTCCAAACCAGGACCAGAACTAAAACTCAGGTCTCCAGTGTTTTGTTCACTACATCAATTTGCCTTTAGCAATTTTCTGAGGAAGCCAGTTTATTCTATTGAATAGAAACCTAGTCCTTTGCACATGGTAGCCAGTTAACACATAAGAGATAATACAAGTGAATGTTTGAAGAACTTTGTGCCCTGGCAGGTGTGACTCAGTGGACTGAGTACTGGCCTGCGAACCAAAGGGTTGCCAGTTCAATTCCCGGTCACATGCTTGGGTTGTGGGCCAGGTCCCCAGTTGGAGGTGTGTGAGAGGCAACCACACATTGATGTTTTTCCTCCTCTCTTTCTCTGCCCCTTCCCCTCTCTTAAAATAAATAAATAAAATATTGTTTAAAAAAAGAACTTTGTAACCAGAATTCCTAAGAGAGACAATATACCATGTGAGAGTTAAAAGACAGAAACCACTACTAAAGTTTTTCATAAACCTAAATAAACTAAGCCAAGGGAAATTTGTGAGGAAGGTTAAAAATATGTATCTTTATGTCCATGCTTCTTATATTTCACTGACTTCTCAGTAGGATTGAATGTCCTCAGAGTCTAATGGAAAGAAGACTGTGCTTTAAATTAGGAGACCTGGTCTGGTCACTTCTGTTGCTTGCTGTGTGTTATTGGTTGAGTCATTTATGCTCTCTGAACTAAAGATTCTGTAATTAGAAACGGAAAGGACTTCCTTCTTTCTGTACAGAAAACTAAAGGATGCCAGAATAGAGGCTGCAGAGGCAAACAAAGGAAGTCAAGGCTCTGTCTTTAGGTACTTGGAGCACACCTGGACTTTGTCTCAAGATCATTACAAAGAGTATGTTATTCATTTAAAATTTATAATCTGTTTGCTTGTAAAAACATTAGAGACAAGTTGTATGTGAAAAAAATAGTGGTAAAATAATATTTTTTGAAGATGAAACAAAATAGAGGCCACCTAAAGAAAGTACAAAGTATAGGCATTTTTAACACTTGATTTGGTACATTACAGTACTAGTACTCTAAATTTGGCTTGTGCTTCTTCTTTGCTGGGTAGAGAAATCTTGGCTATAGGTCCCTGCTTTTTGTGACTTTGAATATTTCTTGCCATTCCCTTCTAGCCTGCAAAGTTTCTTTTGGAGAAATCAGCTGACAGTCTTATGGGGGCTCACTTGTACGTAGCTAATGGCGTTTTTCTTTCTGCTTTTAAGATTCCCTCTTGGTCTTTAACCTTAGGCATTTTAATTATAATATGTGTTGGAGTGAGACTCTTTGGGTCCATCTTCTTTGGGTCCATCTTCTTTGGGATTCTCTGTGCTTCCTGGACTTGCATGTCTATTTCCTTCACCAAGTTAAGGAAATTTTCTTTCATTATTTTTTCAAATAGATTTCCAATTTCTTGCTCTTTCTCTTCTCATTCTGGTACCATTATGATGCAAATGTTGGTATGCTTGAAGCTGTCTCAGAGGCTCCTTACACTATCCTCATATTTTTGCATTTTTTTTCATAGTGTTCAGATTAGTTGTTTTTGCTTCCTTATGTTCTAATTCTCTGATTTGATTCTTGGCTTCATCCACACTCTACTGCTCATTCCCTGTAAATTATTCTTATTTCAATTAGTGTATCCTTCATCTCTGACTAGATCTCTTTATGTAGCTGAGGTCCTCACTAAGTTCCTTGAGCATCCTTATAACCAGTGTTTTGAATTTTGCATCGGATAGATTGCTTTCTCCATTTTGTTTAGCTCTTTTTCTGGACTTTTGATTGGTTCTTTCATTTGGGCCATGTTTCTTTGTCACACCATTGACATCCTCCCTGTGTTTGCTTCTATGTATTAGTTAGAGCTGCCACATCTCTGAAGGTTGATATAGTGGCTTAATATAGTAGGTGTCCTATAAGGTTCAGTGGCATAGCCTCCCCTATTCCCCAAGCTTGGTATTCAAGGTGCAGCAACTGTATGGGCCATTTACACCATCCTCTTATAGTTGAGCCTTCATTGCTGTTTGGCACATCCAAGGTCAGCCACTGCCTGTGTTTTGTCCAGGGTCACACAGCATTAGCTATAAAATGACCTGCAGATGGCTACTACTTGTGCTGGACTTGGAGATGCCAAGGAGAGTCTAAGCTGTGAACCAGGACCAGCTGATCCTAGTGCCAGAAGCTTAGCAAGAGGTATGGGGCTCACTAAAGCCAGATGCTGCTTATCTGAAAGAATTTAGGAAAATCTGAAGCATGGGCCAAGACAAGCCATTCACATGGAAAAGCCACTGGAAACAGCCTGGGCAGGCCTAAAAGTTGGGTGGGGGAAGGCCTCAGAGAATCACCAGGGTAGGGCATACAGTATAAGCCAAGTTGATTGAGTCTCATATATGGTGCCCACTTTTCAGCTCTGTGGCTCTGTGAAGGGAGGGCTCATAAAAGGAACAATGGCTTCTGCCAGCACTTCTGTCTAGGAGAAAGCTCCCCCCAGCTCTTGCCTTGATGCTGGACAATTCATTTTATCCCATATGTCTCTGATGCCTTTCAAGCTGCTGCTTCTGTGCTGGAGCACTGAGGGAGTGAACCCAAGTAAGTCCTAGGACACTTTAAGAAGCACTGACTAGGGGTCTGGCAGTTTCTGTCTTCCATAGCTTCAATCCCCACTGGTTTTTAGAGCCAGAAGTTATCATTCATCTTCCTGGCACCAGAACCCTGGGCTGGGGGGCCTGGTGTGGGACTGGGATCCATGCTCCTGAGATATCCCTCCTGAATTTTTATCCACCACATGTGGGTATAGGACTAGTTCGTTCCCTATCTCCACCCCTTCTACCATTCTCAATGTGGTTACTTCTTTAATTCCATAGTTGTAGGACTTCCATTCATCTCTGCTTCTTGTGGTTCTGATAATGGTTGTTCTGTAGTTTAGTTGTAATTTTGATGTGGTTGTGTGAAGAGGCAAGTTGTGTTTACCACCATCTTGTCTGCAAGTCCATATCTTGAATTCTTGACCAAACAGAAAATAAAACTTCAGCAGAGATTTGCATAGCTGAGGTGCTGATAGGAATAACAATTTGCTTTTTTTTTAAACAAAAGCTTTGGTTTTGCCCAAAATCCTATGCCAGATGATGTATAAGGCGTAATTTTAGCCAGGGATATATACAGGTCAGATTTTGGCAGCCAAGCAGCCTTTCTGTAAAAGGGTCTGCCCATGATGATATTCTAACAGTATTTTCATAGTAAAGGCTAATGAAAATACCATTAACTCCCAGTTATCCATGCTAATGGGAGATAGAAGGACACAATGAATTGAAATTGCATGGCAAATCTCCAATTCTTGTCTTAGCCAATATGGTCACTTTTCTCAATGGTCCAACATCTTTGAAATATGGACCCTTTTTGGGAAGGGTCCAGCCAGGGAAGGGATTATAGGAACAAGTATAAAGGACACATGAACAAAAACTAAGCAGGATGGAAATGGGAGGGAGGTGGGGAGCACTGGGGGGGGTGGACTGGGATGGGAGTAAAAGACATAAAACTGTATTTTAATAACAATTAAATAATAATTTATTTATTTATTTAATTGTTATTAAATAACAATTTTATGTTAATAACAGTTAAAATAAAAACTAAATTATAAATGAATGAATGAATGAATGAATGAAATATGGACCCTTGTTTTTCCTCATTGAGTTTTCCCACCTGCTAGTAGAAAAGTAAAATAGCCACAAGGCAGGTAGAGGGATGTCCATGCTGTGCACAGGCCACTCAATGTATACTAAGTTGAATTAATTTTGCGCAAATGATCCAACAAGTATAATTAACTCCTGGATAAAGAAGAATAAGCTATATGGAGATTTTGGCTTCTTCTTGGCTTTCTTTTTTCACTGGCTTCCTCATCCTGGAAATGAAGTCTTAAAGACTGAGGAAATTTGACTTCAATTCTAGAAACCCAATTGCTAGAGAAATAGGAGTCTTTTTAAAACCACTATATATCTTGTCCTTTTTCCAGTCTGCTTTAAGTTTGGTGACAGAAGAGTACTTTTCATTTTTCTTCACTATTAAAGTAGGCCTTAAAAATAAATAGTTAACCCTGGCTGGTGTAGCTCAGTGGATTGAATGTGGGCCTGCGAACCAAAGGATCACGGTTCAATTCCCAGTCAGGGCACATGCCTGGGTTGCAGGCCAGTTCCCAACAGGGGACACACAAGAGGCAACCATACATTGATATTTCTCTCCCTAACCCTTCCCCTCTAAAGATAAATAAAATCTTTAAAAAATAGTTAAAAATAAATTTGTTTACTTCATTTGTACACTCATATAGTTAACAACAAAAATTTACTTCTCTTTTTCCACCGACTATATGTACTATAATAAATAAATATTATAATACTCACATGATGAATGACGTGTCTACAGTAATAGCTCTTATCAAAAACAATTCATAGGCATGTTTTCTTGCTTTTAGAGTGGTGATGGAGTTATTTAGCTTTTGACCTAACCCTGGGTGCTAGACAGTAATGATTGGGTAAAACATTGATGGCATAGTGGTACATCTCTGTTTTTTACTTTTTGTCAACATTGTTTCTGCTAACAGTGACAATACCTATAGTCAGGTATTGCCACTTCTAATTAGGGTCAGTTGTATCATTTGGAAAAAGCTATGATAATGCAGGTTGAAGGTCCATCTCATCTCAAATGTTAGTTGGAATTCCACTGAGACCATGTTCTACTCACAGATACCATTAGTTACTGGTAAGTTATGCATTCTCTAGCTGGTATGCCTCAGTTAATGGCAAATGATGATCTTACTTTTGTTGCCTTCATCTCCTAGAAGTTGATGAAGTATCATTGTTTGAATAAAATCACCTCACTTGTGCTTCTTGTACAAGCTAATATACTGGGACTTCTGGTGTGGTTGATTATGCTGTGTAGCTCATTAAATTCTCCCCTAGGTGATGCCAAAACTTTTTAAAAGTTTTGATGTATAAGCATGTGCTGAAATTGACTTTATCATAGTTTCTGAAAATTGACAATTGTTCAGCATACTCATGGAGAAGTCAACTATTGTGTTAGCCACTCAAACTTGGACAAATATAGTAAAACATGTATTAAAGACTATAGTGTTTACTTTTGTTATGTGTGTAGAAATATCAGTTAGTAATTGAAGAAGCATTGTTTAACAACAACAATCATGTACTGTTCAGCAACTTGTCTGCTTGAATTTGCTCCTTCCAGGAGTTTGTGGATTTCTCTGCCTGGAGAATAATTGGCCAAATCTCATATTGCTAAAATAGTAAGATCAATATACTTGATGAAAGCCTATTATTTTTTGGTATTTAGGTTAGGGTTCTATCAGAAGTCAGTGTTTAAATAAGATATTTTCGTCTTCAATAAACAGTTTGCAAGACAATCATCCTGTAAAAGGGATAAATGCCACATGAATATTATGAAGAAAGTACTGTTAGGGTTAAAGACAATGAAAAAGAGCTTTTATCTGCGGCAATCTATTTTCCCAACTAGATTTTAACCCCTCTGACAGCATGGTTATTATTTTATACTTTATCTCTGCCTTAGATACAAAAAAAATGCAAAATAAAGTCTGCCATCTGTACCATTATATGCAGTCTATTTGAGTATGAATTGACTTCACTACAGATGACATCTGAGTCTTAAAAAGGTGATCAAAGCTGTGTTTCAAAGGTAGAATGGAAAGGTAATGAGAAAAGGTTAGGCAAAAATGTCTGGAGCCCTTCATTTTCCAAGTTCTAAATGTGGTTATACTGCACCTTACAACTATGTAGCAGGAAAGGCAGAATTCTGCAATGGTGATACTCTTTGGTTCTGAAACAGGACTGCTTAGGTTTGAATTCTAGATCTGACATGACCAATCATGTCAACTTTGGCAAGTTACCAAACCTCCGTGTGCTTCAGATTCCTCATCTGTAAATGGGACTAATGATGAAACCTACTTTGTAAGGTTGAAATGAAAGAATTTAGGGAATTCATTTATGTAAAACCTTTGAAATGGAGCATGAATTATAGGGAATGTTCAGTAAATATTAGTTATATTTGTTATCACTATTCTCATTTAGCTCCATTTATCCTTTAGAAGGATATATACATATATATATATACACATATATATATATATATACATATACATATATATATACATATATATATACATATATATATATATGTATATATATATATAAAATATCCTTGTGCCACCAGTATATACCGTTCCTTTGGAAACAGACTTTCCTGCAAGCTAGAGCCTTTAACAAAAATTTGTATTATTATTTATATTTTTATTAAAGTTTACACTGAATGTTATTTTGTATTAGTTTCAGGTGTGCAGCATAGTGGTTAGACAATCACATACTTTACAAAGTATTCCCCCTGTTATTTCAAATACCCACCTCGCACCCTACATAGTTATCACAATATTAACTGACCATGTCCCCTATGCTGTACTTTACATCTTCTTGACCATTTTGTAACTACCAATCTGTACTTCTCAATCTCTTCACTTTTCTCACCCAGTTCTACTCCCCTCCCTCTGGCCACCATCAGTCTGTGCTCTGTATCTATGAGTCTGTTTCTGTAGGATGTGAGTTTTTAAAAAGATGTGAATGCACTGGAAACCCACATTTTGATAGCCTGTTTTATTTTAGTGCTTGCTTAGTGTTTGAGAGGTTTTATCTTTAATTATTCTATTTTTTTAGTCAAGGAAGAAAGAGGTAAATCACCCAACCATGAAGATCACATAGCTGATAATGAATGATCATCCAATTTCATATTTTAAGTAGGTAGATTTGAAGTCAGCTTTGAGGGAGCTAATCCAAACAAGCAAAATAATCCAGAATAAAATGCTTAATACACAATGTTCCATGTTACTTCGCATTGTGGATTGAAAACAGTAAAGTAACTTCTAGCTTACCTCCATTCAAGTAGAACTATTTATGCTAGCATAATAGTGTCACTTAAATAGCCCCATTCATGGATTTTGCTTCTAAGTGTATACTCAGATTATTTCCAAAATGTCTAGATGAGTTGTATATATGAAGGCAAATCACTTAGGTGTTTGAGGGTTAGATTATAAGTTTATTGCAGAAGTCACTCTCCTCTCACAAACACATGGAAGGCAACAAAAAGTGCCTCATTTAGATGTTCATTTTCAGAAATTCAAGTTCATCTCTCACCAGTTAAAGGGGTTAAGATTATTAGAATATTTCCTACTTCATTCTAGAATATTGTGGATAATAAGTCTAATTTGCTTTTCTTTAAAGATTGTATTTATTTATTTTTAGAGAAAGGGGAAGGGAGTGAAAAAGAGAGGGAGATAAACATCAAAGTACACGCAAACATCCATTGGTTGCTTCTTGCCTGTCCCCAAGTGGGGACCTGGCTCACAACCTAGGCATGTGCCCTGAACGGAAATCAAACTGTGACCTTTCAGTTTGCATGACAATGCCCAACCCACTGAGCTACACCAGTCAGGGCTAATTTGCTTTTATACCAAGAATATTGTATTGCTAAAACTTGGTTGAAAATCAAACAAATTCTGCCTAAAAAGTAAATTAAATTTTCTCAGTTCTTTCAAATAATAAATGGTTTTGAGCATATGTTCTTAGCCCAGAAATGTAGATTAATATAACAATGTTAACAGTAATAGGAATATCATAAAAGGAGAAATAAAAATGAATGTGTATCCTGCCTTCCTGATAAAGAAATACCAGTTCCCCCACCATATTGGCAAAGTTTTTGTTGACATAAGAAACATCCAAATGTGTACAGAATTTTTATGAATTTATTTGAGCCAAACTGGTGATATAAGCTGGAGAGCAACATCTCACACTCTCCTGAAAATAACTGTTTTGCAGCTTTGTTTATGCATTTTAGATCAAGGAGGGACTGTAGGGAAGGTTACAAGCAGGTGGGAAAAAGCAAGGCAAGAATTGGATTACAGGATAGTTATAACAAGATTATGTGCTTTCTTTTTTATTTTTTAATTTATTTTTATTGTCATTCAAGCACAGTTGTCTACACTTTCCCCCACCCACCCTCCCATGCCCCACCCACCCCCACCTCCCACCCTCAATCCTACTCCCTTTGGCTTTGTCCATGGGTCTTTTATACATGTTCCTTGATGACCCTTTTTTAAGGGTGGTTAAAGCTTATTTCAAAAATATGTTGACCTAAATGCTCAAGAACAATGGAGAGGACTAACTTAAAACATTTCAATGAATAAACTGTAGGCCTGGGGGATACCTACCCACCATGACCTGCCCAGGTAGAAATTTATGATCAGCTCTTTATGTGGGGTTACTTTTAATAGAACCCATTTTTAAATCCACATAATTAAAATATCCCGTGTTGGGAATCACCTACTGCTAATGGGAAGGTAAATTAGTGTAGTTTTTTGGGGGGATGCAATTTGACAATATAGTCAAGAATTTGAAAGCATTCAAAACATTTGACCCAATAAATCTACTTCTAAAAAATTATATTAAGAAAGTAACCAGTGTTGCATAGAGGTTTATTTCAAAGATATTTTAACATGGATTTTTTTAAAAAGGAAACAACCTAATATGTCCCAAAAGGGGATCAGTTAATAAATTATGGTTCAACTGTATTGGTATGAAGTCATGTCACTAAGCATGAGGTGTGGGAGAAAACTTTAAAGACACAGACTTCCAGCCAAGATGGAGGCATAGATGGAAACACTGTGCCTCCTCGCACAATCAAGATTAAGGACAACAAATATTTACAAATGATAACATAACCAGAACACAGAAAATTGAACTACCAAAGTCCGACAACCATTCAACCAGACCGGTAAGAGGGGAGGAGTCGGCAGTCAGCGGAGAGGGAATGCAGCAGGAAAAGGCAGTGGCTGGCAGACCCAGGAGTTCTGGGGAGCATAGGTAACATGGAGCTTGCAGACCCCAGATGTGGGGAGGAGATGAGCAGAGCACACAGGGTGGTTGGCCCACCATGGACACACATTTGCGCGCAGATAAACTAGGCAAGAGTGGGCAGTGAGACGGACCGCACAGCCCAGGGCTCCAGTGATGGGAAATAAAGCCTATAAACATCGATTGAAAAGGTGCCAGGAGAGGCTCCCAGCCTCACGGGAGAGGTCA
>PVKM010016723.1:0-26538 GCA_004027735.1 Carollia perspicillata
GTCTTATGTACTTGGTCGCATTTCTTCCTCACGGTAACCCAGCGCAGTTGGTGGTCTTCTGCAGGGTAAGCATGTGGAAATGAAGAGGAGTCAGGTCACCTGTGAAGGTTAGATTTGGGGCTCAGAGGTTCTGCGTCCACTGTAGTGTCAGGGTTTTGTGCGATATGAGATGGTACTTTGCATCTGTGACATCGCAGTTACTTTTTAAATTAATTATATTTGTATGTTTTGCTTTGTAATACCAGTAGTAATTTAACATATGCAGCAGTAGTCCGTACTTTGGAGTTCCATTTTATAGAAAGTATTTACAATAAAAGCAATATACTAATGTAATATAATACAAGCAAATCTTACTGAATTTAATAGTAAGAATGGTGTTTTAGAATGAAAATGACCACTAAATGGGGAGTGATTTTGAATTCTATTAACTAATAGGATAACCTGTCACTTGATAAAGTAATGCTGTTTCCTCACTGGCAAGGAACGTGGACTAAATAGTTCACTCTGTGCTTAATCTGCCATCAGTCCTGAGTAATATTAGCATGAATAAGAAATACTTGCTAGAGCGTTCGGCAGTGGTAATCTGGATGCAGTGCGAAATAGAATTCTAGTAACACTTCCCCTTACCTGGATATTAAGGAGAACATTGCTGGAAGGGTTTGTTTGTTCGTGAGAAATGAAGGGTTAAGCCCTGGCTGATGTAGCTCAGTGGATTGAGCGCGGGCCTGTGAAGCAAAGGATAGCAGTTCGATTCCCAGTCAGGGCACATGTCTGGGTTGCAGGCCAGTTCCCAGCAGGGGACACACAAGAGGCAACCATACATTGATGATATTTCTCTCCCTAACCCTTTCCCTCTAAAGATAAATAAATAAAATCTTAAAAAAAAAAAAAGAAATGAAGGGTTAAAATGATCTGTCCCTATTGATGGAACTACCAGAAGACAGTGTCAGATTTTTTAAACCACACTGAAATGTGTATTTTCATAATTTTACTGTAGGCATAATTGAGTGCTTTAAGGAGCCATGGGTGGCTATTTGTTAATAACGATTATTATAAATGGAATTGTAGCAAATACAAGATGGTTTCACACATATTCTTTGTGTACTCCTTTGCCACATTTCACTGGAATGATAAAATGGAGGTTTATTTTATTTTTATTTTTTAAAATAGTTTATTTATTTATATTATTTTTATCTTTTAAAAAAAGATTTATCTATGTATTTATTTTTAGACAGAGGGGAAAGGAGGGATAGAGAGAGGGAGAGAAACATCATTGTGTGGTTGCCTCTAGCACACCCCCACCGGGTAGCCAGCCCACAGCCCAGGCATGTGGCCTGACTGGGAATCGAACCAGCGACCCTTTGGTTTAATGACATGGTCTGTGTGAGTCCATGTGATGGTGCTTTGTAATCCTTACTCAATCTCCTTAATGAATGAGACTGCTTTTTAAATTTCAAATATGGTGTCTGCATGGTTGAAGCAGACCGTTGGGTGGGCTCTCAGCCTTACAGACTGATCTCTGTATTTTGTTAAGAAGTGAGAAAATGTTTGATAGACCACAGTGAAGGCATTATCATACTGTCTCATTTCGGGTTTTTAATTTATGAGTATTCTTTAAAGAAATATTTTTGGCCAATGCATATTTGCTGACTGACTGACAGCAGAGAGTGAGTGCATTGGCTCACCTTCCTGTGCTGACTTGTTCACTAAAAATTAGCCTGGCACCCCAGAGTGGGTTTGCGTCACAGGAAGGATTGCTTCCTGTGGTGGTCTTGACTTTGAATTCGCGTTGCCACGCAGTAGATCCACGTCGATAACCTAGTGCAGTCTGCTCTAAACAATACACGTAAGAAGTGGTTGCAGACTCTTCTCCTATTTCTGGACTTGCTAATTTGCTCGGCTGGATCCAGAAACAGCATCGTGCTTTATTACCTCCTACTTGGGGCTCCTTTCTGAGATGACACACTCCACCCTTCAGAGGAATTCGTTCCTTTCCCCGAAATTTAGTTTTTGTTATTTTAATTCATGTTCTGTACTTACATTTCCAGCTTTCAGAATTTAAATACTCATGTACATTCTGTCCTAGTGACTAAGGGGCATTATGTAAGGGTTTTCTTCCCCTCTTTTAGTATGTGGACATTACATTCCTTGGCCTAGTATTTGTTTTTGCATCTGTGTTTCGGTGTAATCCGAACAAGTTCATTCAAGCAGTAGTTGAACGAGGTTAAGTGGTATTATGGTTGTTTAGCAGGGTATGGCCATAAACAGTTCTCTTTAAACACAGAATGGCCTGGGGTGTCTGTAATGTTCAGTTGCATAATCACAGATTACACTCGATGAACACTGGAATGAGTATGTGGGCCAAACACATCTTCAGTGAGAAATTGCCCCACGGGATGGAGTCTACTTCAGAAACCATCTGTAGAGTTCTTCTGAGTGTTTCCTTAGACAGTTATAATACATATTATGCGTGTAACTAGAATGTTTGTGATGGGGTGGCTCTGTGAATAGTTTGTTGGGGTTTCCCGAGTCTCCTACCTAACACGTAAAGGAATAGGTGAAAATGTTACCAGTGTTTTAAATATGTGTTCTACAGATTAAATGTTTTTTCATCATATTTTCTTCTCTTTCTTTCATCTCCTCTGGTATTTTTGTGATTTGAAAGCTGCTTTGCAGTAGATCCCCTCAGAAGTAATTTGCTCTCTGCAGACTGGGTGCAGTGGGTTTAGCATCGTCGAATTTGAAAGGACTGTTCAGAGCAACCCTCCTGTGGGTGTGAGGAGCTGCTCTTAGGGGGCGTCGGACAATGCCCCGTGGTACTGTGGGCAGCCCAAGAAATGGGATGAAATGCCCGTTACACTGGGTGGAGAGGCCTTCTGGCCATATTATTTATTTATGGGGCCTGATGTGAATATTTTTGAAAAAAAATTTACTTCCTTAATTTTTCCTTAATATTTGCAATATTTATCAGAAAATTGTATATATTTGAGATGGGACTCAGTGTTTCCATAGTCGACTTTTATTAAGTTTTTTTTTTTACCACTTGTTCTTTGATTTACAAGTAGGAGTTTTAATTTTTTTTGTAACTGTTAAGATATGTTTCTCATGTATTTTATTCATACTGGTTTTGTCTATAATCTTGTTTTTGGAGCAACCAAGTTCAGTTGGAAATATTTCCTTGACAGAGGCCCCAAAGTTGGACGCTATAGATTTTAGAAGTATTTATTTATTATTTTAAATTTAATTAGTATTTTTAGCAAAGTAATAATATGTCTGGTTTAAATAGTAAAATAGGACTACATCTGGAAAAGAAAAAAATCCTGTGCTCCATTCTTCTTACCTCTCTTCAGAGGCAACCGTTTTTCATTTAATTTTTATTTTTTAAAGCTGTTTCTTCTGGCATTTACTGGCATATACCTAAATAGTTTACTTTTACTTCCGCAGCTTGAGTTTCTCAGTTCTGAGCATTATCCTCTGACTGCTTCCTCCCGATGAGGAGGCTGTGGCTCCCCGAGTTTTCTTTTCCAGTCTGGCCTCCACGGCGTGGCCGTCTGGGGACATCTGTCTGCCAACATTCTGGGGGTCCTCTTGGGGCTGCTCTCCTCTGTGGGTCTTCTATTTTCTGGATTCCGTGTTGTCATCTTTGTTTGTGTGTTCCCTCACTTTGGTGGGAGACACATGGATATATACATATATATGCGTGTGTGTGTGTGTATCCCCCCCCCAATATCTATACATCCATGTACAGGATTTAAAGTTTGTTTTTTAATTGTTGGCTGCTAGTGTGTAAGAACACACTTAATTTTTTTATGTCAACATTGTATTGTGCAATTTTGATAAATACATTTATTAGTTCTACTAGTAGTTTGATGGATTCCTTACATAAATGATCTTATGATTTACAAATAAGTTTTAATTCTTTCTTCCTGATCTTTATGCCTCCTTTCTTTTTCTTACCTTACTGCAATGGCTGGAACCTTCACTGTAGCATTGACTAGAAAGTGGTAAATGTGAACATTCTTGCCTTACTTTTTCTTCTCAGGGAAACAATTCACTTGTTCAGCTTTAATTGTGATATTAGTTTTGCAAGGATTGACCTTTTTAAGAAAGCTGTAGGCCGGTGACGTGACTACGCACTGTGACCTGCCCATTTTGAAATCATGATGAAACCATCCTGTGTGGTTCCTTCCAATCACTGAGCTTCCCGTCCTGCCCCGTTGCCCTCTGAACTTGGAAGGTTTGCGATGTAGCCCCTTTTTTGTTCACACTATTTCCTTATGCTAGTTTTTAAAGTTTAAGTTTCCCTTTGAGAACCATTTTAGCTGCAATCTACAAATTTTGATGTTTTATTTTTGTTACCATTTGGTTCAAAATATTTCCTATTGTAAAAAAATTTTATCTTTGATCCATGAGCTCTTCAGAGGCGTGTTGTTCAATTTCCATATATTTGGATTTTTTCCAAATTGTTGTTACTGCTTTCTAATTTAATTACCTTGTGGTCAGAGAATATACTGTGTGATTCTGGTCCTTTTTAATTTATTGAGACTTTATAGCATACCCCATGGTCTATCTTAGTAATGTCCCACGTACATTTGACTACGTATTCTTCAGCTGTTAGATTTCCTATGAATGTCAGCAAGTTCAAGGGCATTGATAGTATTGTTCAGACCTCCTTTGTCTATGCTGATTTCATTTTTGTCTAATTATTCTATCAGTTACTACGATGAAACACACAAATCTCCTACTATAACTGTGTCATTGGCCTTTTCTTTCTTTAATTCTATCTTGCTTCATGTATCTTAAAGTGTATGTACATTCATAATTGCTAAGTCTTCTTGATAAATTGTCCCTTTTATAATTATAACATTCTTTTTTTTCTCTGATAATACTCTTTGTCTTAAAATTAAAAGGTGATCGGATGGTCTTTATGCATGGTGGGCTGGTGTTTGTGGTGTTCTACTGTGAGTCATTAGCTTGGGCCCTGCATTTCATTGGGAGTCTCCTGATGCCCATTTCTGTTGATCTTTTCTCTCAGGTTGGTCAATATCTCTGGAAAAAAGTCTTCTGTTCTATAAATCGGAAGGGGGCCCCGTATTTTCAGTACAGAGACTCAGTCCTGCTCTCACTCAGGCTTGGCCAAATCTCCTTAGTGGCCTACAAAATAAACCTCAGTCTCATGCTCCTGAGTTGCTCATTTGTTGGGGTAGGAACTTAACTGGTCCTTGAGGCAGACCCAGAACCAATTCCTTTTGTTTTTAGCTTCACCATTTACATAGTAATGCAGTATTACAGCCTTTCTGGAATTCTGCATCATGAGTAGACTTTTTCTTTTAGCTCGGTTATCTTCCTGGTGACCTCCTCACCTCCACCCCAGCCGTTAGTTTTTGCTAAATCAGTTCCTACTTGTGCATTGTTTTTCCATCTTTCAGAATTTTGTAGACATCTCTCATATGCTATTGTTTCTTCTCCCATTTTTTTTATTTGGCATTTTTGGAGGGAATGAAGGTAAGCATATATTCAGTAATCTACTTTTATCTTATAGGGACTTTTTAGTTTATTTACATGAAGCTTTTTAATTAAAATACATATTGTTAACCCAGTCTTTAGGAAATGAAACACGAATTCAGTGTTATCTTTTGTTATATGTGGAAAAAAATATGTGTGTTTGTGGGGAGATCCATTGCACTTTAGTGGTTTGAAAACTAATGTATTTTTTGCTATGGAGTTCATTTATACTAGAAAATGATAGTGGTGTTTACTTTATGCTTGGTTTGGTAAACATTGAGCAGTAATGTACACATTTTCCATTTTATAGTTTTCATAGTACTGTCATTTTCTGTTGATGTTTCAGGGGGCTAATAATTGTATATAGTGCTGTAAATGATTAGTGATATTTGTATTTTGAGAGTGTATTCATTGTTACTGTATTCTTTCAAATGCCTTCTTTTTGAAAGTAAGCACATTAGGCTTATTATGTAAAACGGAGATTTCCTTGACCTGAGTTACTGTTTTAATCTGGGTAAGTCAGTTAAATACATTGTCAGTTTTTTAACTTGTAAATTGGAAATATAAAGTTTATAGAATGTTAAGGGTGGGTATCTTACTTGTAATAGACAGGAAAGTGTTTTAAGAGTTATAAAGTAGGACTTCTGTGTCAAGTAGTGTGTTAGTAATTAATGTGTTCTTGGGCATTCAGGAATTAACCTGCTTGTGTTTATGCTCTTTGGTAATTGAATGCTTCTTGCAAATAACCTTTACGTCAGTATTCTTCATGGTGTAAAACTTGTCCTGTGCTTTGTAAAGTGTTGCTTTTCTTTTTAAAGATTTTATGTTTATTTATTTATTTTTAGAGAGAAGGGAAGGAAGGGAGAATGAGAGGGAGAGAAATATCAGTGTGTGGTTGCCTCTCACGTGGCCCCCACTGGAGACCTGGCCTGCAACCCAGGCATGTGCCCTGACTGGGAATCGAACTGACGACCCTTTGATTTGTGCTCAATCCACTGAGCTACACCAGCCAGGGCTTAAATGTTGCTTATTTCATGCTGCCTGTGTAGCCCAGGGTCAGCCCCGTATGAAGGCCGAATAGGCAACTGCCTACATGCTGTTTATGTAAAGGATGCTCAAGACTCATAGATCTCTAAATTGCTTCCTGTTCAACCTGGGAACCTTGGGATGCTTTCTAAAGACTCCTACTAAGTTGCCAGTATTACCACGAGAGAAGTTATACCTTGAGGTGACATCTGCTTATGGTCTGCCCAATTAGTTTATATGGAGAGTGGGATCTTAAAGAATAGGAGAAAGGTCTGTTTTTTGGAAGGGGGGGTAGAACATAGCTAAAATCTAGAGCAGTGTCAGGATGGTAGTCCTTGATAGAGAGCCACAGACAGCTGCTTGCCGTGGGAAGCAAGGAAATAATCTCAAGTGGAAGGGAGAATATGGCTATTTTGTTGTACTTTTAGATCCAGCCCTACCTCATCTCTTAACCATGATACTTCTATGGTTATGGTCATATTTAAGCATAAAACCCATGGCACTTGAATCTCGGAGGTCTAATAAATACCTGCAACTTAGCGACCCTTTTAAATAAAATTTTATTTATTTATTTTTAGAAAGAGAGGAAGGGAGAGAGAAAGAGAAGGAGAGAAACATCAATGTGTGGTTGCCTCTCACGTGGCCCTCACTGGGGACCTGGCCTGCAACCCAGGCATGTGCCCTGACTGGGAGTTGAACTGACGACCCTTTGATTTGTGCTCAGTCCACTGAGCTACACCAGCCAGAGCTTAGCAACACTTAATATGTGCCTCATGTAAGCCTCGGAAAGCTTTTTTTTAGATATGAGGGGAAAATGGAAGTTTTCCTATTCTCAATTGGGAGAACTGGGGGAAAAGATGTTAATAAATGGTTATTCCTACCATCGCATAATTAGCGTTTAGACAAAGTATAAAGTATTAATTGGTGTGGCACTTATTTAACGTTTGCAATCTTCCCTTCCCCTGCCTCGTCCGCTCTTGTTTAGTTTATTTGCAAGTACCTAGATGATAGAGAAAATGGTAAATTTATAGGGATTTTGCCAATTTTGAGATAACAGAGATCAATAACACATTAGAAATATTTTTTTAAAAAATAGAAAATAGACTCATCTAGCTATGACCTTTTATGTTGGTTGACATAAGGTATAACTAGCTTCAGTGCTTGAAAAATCAGGGGCATGTTGGTTTGAGAAGCCATTCGAGCACATCGCATGTGCTTTCGATGATTTGGTCCTAGAAATATTCAAAACCTTTACTGAAAGGTAGCATTATTATTGAATTGCACAGACTGACTTTGTGGGCAACTGCAGTGTGATGCTGCTTTCATAGATTTCTGGTGCACTTTGGTGGGTGCTGGTCAGGTTGCTCATTCTTGGTACCCTAGTCTCTGTGAATGTATTTCTGGGATGGTGGCCGCACCTCTTTTCTTCGTCCAGTTCCTTCTTTTTGGATCCACGATACTCCTTGTGATACTACGGAAAATCATTGCATGCATACATATTTTTACTCCTTCACTCATCCCCCCGCCCCCTCTCTGGCAAGCACCAGGCTGTTCTCTGTATCTGTGAGCTTGTTAGCATATATGTGTATTTTAAGGGTAGGGCAGTACCATTTGAATTGTTTATATCATTTTCTCTTCCTTGTTGTTTTGTTAATCTTAATTTTTAAGCCCCCCCCTTTTTTTATAGAAAAGTCACCAATACTGCATAGTAAATGAAGACTGTTTTTGAATTGCTTGCATGTGTTTGAATGTCAAAATGTTTTTATTGTAAGAGGAAGCCAATCCTAGTTAACACTTTTCTCTGCTAATTAAAGTTTAGGCTTTTAATCACGTTATGCTTAGCAATAAATACATTACTGAGTTAGGTCATTGATGATGCTGGCCTTGTAGTGTATTTTCACTAGGGACAGGGCCACCAAAGGTCAGAGTTCTGTGTGGTTTGGTATTGACAGTATTGTGTAAACCAAGTGTTCTGGGTGGTGCCAGGCTAGCCTTCCTTCACAAGGGCAAAATCTAGACACAATAGGTTTGAGAATCTGGAAAAGCAATGAGAATGGCATTGCTATGGAAACTTTGTCCCACCTTTTGCAAATATCTAACAGAAAAGTAACAATAGCCTAAATAAATTTATATTAGAACAGTGTTCAGAGAATTAAGGAAGAAGATTTGTTTACCCAGCGGCAGTCCAAAGGTGTGACTCAGGTTTGTCAGTTACTTAAGAACACCATCTTATTATTGACTTTTCTTTGGAATTCAGCAACAAAGGAACTACAGAGAACTGCTCTGAGCTTCTCTCTGGGTAAGAGTTTTTATTAGGAAGAATAACTTGGTAGATGTTACAGCAATGTAAGTGCTTCAGTCTGTTTGTTAATTTAGATGCAGTCCTTGCTCTTAAAGGTTGTTTCGTAGCTTCGTCGGGAAATCAGACATGGACATAATGATACTAGAATGGTGAGTGCCCCTAGAGAGGCCAAGAGTTCAGAGGAGGGAGAAAGACCCTCAATTCCGTAGTGAGTGAGGGGAGCAGGCTCAGTGAGGCTTCCTGTAGGAAGCGGCACTTGAGAAGTGTCTTGCTGGCTGGGGTCTGAGCACGTGGAGAGCTCTTCACGTGAGGCACGGGCAGGTGCTGGAAGTAGGAACCAGATCGCTACGGTGTCTGGACCGGGAAGTAAGTCATGGCGATGGCAGCATTGACTGAACGCCTAACTTGTTCTAATTATTGTTTGGTTTAATTCATTTCCTCATAACAACAACACAGTAGCCTCTGGGGTAGATCATCCCCATTTTACAGACGGCAGACGTTGACGCACAGGTCGGTTGGCAAACTTGAAAGGGTCAGGAAACACCTTGCAAGTAGAACTGAGTAGAATTTGACCCCACACTGGTGCCGAGAGCCCACCCCGACTTGCTGTGTTATCCCGTGGGATGTGTAGCAAAGGTAGGTTGGAGTTTCTTTATGTAGAGCCTTGAATGCCCACATGAATAATTTAATATATTGGAAGATACGTAGTTTTTAATGGTTCTATGTGACGGTTTTTAACACATTCTCTCATTTCTTTCAATGTGCCGTGTTTTGCTGCCTTTGGAATGCCTTTCCCACTTTACCTGGTTAAGCTCTACACAGTCTTCAATTCTTTGCTCATATGCTACCTTTTCTGTGAGGCTTTTCCCAGTTTGCCACGGAAGAAGGGATTTGGAATGTGGATCCTTTTCGTATCCCTGGTGATCAGCTCATCCTTGTGGTTGAATGAAGCTCCGATAAATCTCAACTGATTGAAAGGGAGGGTGATGAATTTTAGACATCTTACTGACTTTTTTTTTATTGCTTTCTTTCTGAGTTATAGGTGCTTGAAATACCTGAAGTAATATCTGATATAACACCTTGACTGATTGGGTTTCGGTGAGCATGACGGAGAGATTATTCTGGATTTCGGGTTACTGTGGATGGTTTGAGTTAGGCTGGGCTCTGGGCTGGGTGTTACGGGATGTGTAACATTTACGTTGGCAGAGGGGACAGGGCATGTCCAGCTGGGAGAGCAGCATGAGCAGAAGACAAGAGATGGGGTACCATGTGAAATAACACCGTCTGCCTTGAAACGGAGCCTCTTGGCCTCCTGCTACACCCAGTGGAGCATTTTGCAGCGTAGGGAATTTCTTGAAAGCCCTGATTTTCTTTTAGAATCTGCCAGAGGGATGTCTGGGCCAGCAAAATATTTGCCTTATTGTGGTTTGAATTTAAGGTAAGTTCCTAACACTTAGAATATAAAATTCAAATGCTTAAGATGCCTTTTTGGTAGAAAAAGTGCTATTGAAAAAAATAGGCCCATTTGGTCTACATTAAACTTACCCTCCAGAAATTCCTTAAAATTGTAGAACAAGTTACCTCCCATTTAACTGGCATGTGGTCCACCCGACTTGAGTTTCCCCTGACTCACTTCTTTAGACCGGAAGAGACTTGGATTGCTGTAGTGGACGCGGGGGCTTGAGTCAGCCGCTTGTCCTTCATGCGGAAGCCTCTGCCTGTGATGTGGGGGGCTAGAGGCAGTGAGGAGAGGCAGGGTTCACTGGACTGGCATGGAGGAGGAGTGACGGAGAACTCTCCCAGTAGAGGAGGGTGTTGGGATCCAGAGAGAGGGTGTCTTCATTAGGGAACATCTCCCAACAATTGGAAACCTTTGAAAGTGCTTTTGAGGCATAACCCAAAGTACTAAAAATGATGCCTTGAAAAACCCAGTGCCCCAAATTGAAAAGCCGTACAAAGTTTGGGCTAAAAGTGGTCATGTTGTTAGAAGCACCCAGCAGGGAAGGAGCAGCAGCCTCCCCCAAGATGGTCAAGGTTCTGGCTCAGCACTTGAGGACTGACTGTTCGGAGGATCGGGGTTCTACCTCTGGTAGAATGGAGGGCTACCGGGAAGGTGTGCCCAGCTCCTGTGGGTCCGGCCTCATTCCAGAGTCCTCTCTAGACACGGTTGCTGTTTTTCAGTTTTCCTTTTCTACCGAAGGTTTTAGGGCCATAGATACTTACATGTAAGATCCGTGAGGGTGTGGACTTGGTCTTGGTCCCTAATATATCCCACGGCCTAGAGTAGCATTATCAAACAAGTACCATGTGAGCCTCCATATATTTAAAACTTCTAGTTGCCGTGTTAAAAGAAAGGAAAAAGAAAGGGACAGATAACTTTAATAGTAGATTTAATCCACATAGTCAAAATATTATCATCTCAACATATACTAAATATTTAAAAAGTTGAGACATTTTACCTTCTTTTGTTCATACCAACCAACTCTTCAAAATCCAGTGTATATTTTATACTTGATGGCACATCTCAGTTTGGACTATTAGCATTTTGGGGGGGTTGTTCTTACAGAAGGATGGGGAGAGTAGAATTGTAGAAATATTGGGAGATAGGAAGTCAAGTGTTGTTGCATATTACTAAACCACTTTATATTCTATACGGAGATGATTTTTAAAAAGATTTTATTTATTTACTTTTAGAGAGAGGGGAAGGGAGGGAGAGAGGAAGAGAAACATCGACGTATGAGAGATACATTGATCACTGGCTTCCTGCAGGCCCCCAGCTGGGGACGTTGACCTGCAATCCAGGCATGTGCCCTGACTGGGAATCGAACCAGCTGCCTTTAGGTTTGCAGGCCAGCATTCAATCCACTGAGCCACACCAGCCAGGCTGGACTGTTGGCATTTTGAATGCTTAGTAGCCACATGTGACTCCTGCCTACTGTATTTGACAGTGCAAATCTGGAACTATATCTGGTATATTGAAGAAGGACAGTAAGTATCTATTAAATTAAGAAAGAAGAAAGATGGGGAGAGAGATAGGGAGGAAGGGAAGAAGGAAATGACAAAAGTTCAAAGAGAAGAAAACAGAGAAACAACATTTTACTTGTTTTTAGTTGGAAACTGTCCTGGCAGTTTCTAACCAGAATAGCAGTTGAACGATGCTTATTAAAATTTTAGTTTCAAATCATTTGCAAATATGTTATCATATCGATACATACCTTTTAGCAACATTGTTTAGATAGGTCAAGTTTTACTGTCTTTAATTTACAGGCTTAGCCTGGTTAGGTGAATTGTTAGGTGGTTTAACCAGGATTAAAACTCCTGAGTCCCAGCTCAGTACTTTCTCTTCCTACTGTGTCCCTTCTCATTGGTTTGTGTTAGGTGTGCCCTGTGAACACTAGTCAGTCCTTCGATATGGATGGGTATTAAAAGGTAGGCTGAACTAATACTGCTGACACAGAGCTCTTCAGAACTAGTTATTAAAGGCCACATCTTACCCCCGGCCAAGTGGCTTAGCCGGTTGGAGCATTGTCCTGTAGACCAAAGGTTGCGGATCTGATCCCCAGTTGGGGAAAGTATGGGAGGCAGTCGATCGATGTTTCCCTCTCACATCCATGTTTCTTTCTCTTTCCCTTCCTCTATCTCTAAAATCAGCAAAAACATAGCCTTGGTGAGGTTAAAAAAAATAAATGCCACATCTTAATAATCAGAGACATGTCTAAGTAGATAGCCAAGAAAGTTGTGTGTGTGCGTTACTCTAGGTGTTAGGATCTTCTGGATTTTAAAAGGCACCCAAGAATGTGGTGAGGAAAGAGTATTTAGAACAAGGTATGTGTATATGGGCTTGAAACTATTGCTCTGTGTAACCACTTTGCCTCTACAGACATCGTTCTCCAGTAGGAATGTGTCGTGATTTCCCGTTTGTAGCACATGGAAGAAATGTCTTGTCTCTCACACAGTGAGGAAGTGACTTCACCAGCATAATACCCCTCTAGTGCTTACGTTATTAGATTTTGTGGCTTCTTTCTTGAGCCATTAAAATGGTTGGTTTTATTGTGTTTAACGTTTAAACAAAATTGTAAAGCAGATACTTCTGGTATGATTCAATTTGCCATGTCTAAAATGTTGGAGAGGAATTAATTTCTAGAGTATCAGTGTGATTTTATGGAAACAGTACATTCCAACATCCTTTTGGAAAGAGGCCAACACTGATCACTTCTGTACCCAAACCCTGCTCTGCAGAGCAGTGTGCTAATGAGATCTGTGCACAGTACCTGTGTTACACAAGGTGTTCAAACATTTGACTTTGCAAGAAACAACTTCAGTTTGCAGAAATGTCATTTATTGAGAAAAAGATAGACCAACAATATGATTTTTAAAAAATCCTCACCTGAGGATATGTTTCTTGATTTTAGAGAGAGAGGAAAGGGGAAAGGGACACACACGTCGGTGTGAGAGAGAAGCTTTGATCGGTTGCCTGCCATACACGGCCCAGCTGGGGATCGAAACCTAGGTGTGTGCCCTGACTAGGGATCGAACCCACAGCCTTTTGGTGCACAGGACAGTGCTCCAACATCTGAGCTACCCTGCCAGGACCAATATAATTTTAAGCTTTTTCCAAAGTCAGAAGATACTGCAAAATATTTTGTTCACTGTTACTCAATTTAAGATACAGTACCACCACGGCTTTGAAAAAAATAAAGCAAATGTTATTCAATAACAAATTGTATATGCACGTCTTTGTTACAGCACAATCCACTGCCTAGATTTTAATTGACCCAAGCTGTAAGCAAAGAAGTTAATTCTCATTTATCTTCCATATTTGGGAGATCAATCACAAGGAATTTTCTACAAAACCATAAATACCATTTTCTACCATGTACACGAAGGATTTGAGTGGTTAGCTCCTACACATACTTCAGTTTCTCTTTTCATAGCCTGGAGGAATGCTATGAATTCCATGAGTTTTTAAGTGACTAAAGCTCACTCTTTCTCTGCCAAGGCCCAGACCCCAGAGGCACTTCGGTGGCCTGCAGAGTGACCCCTGATCTTCTTTCTTGCTAGGAGAACCCAGAGTCTGAACAGATAGGGAAGCGCCCGGAGGTCCTCCCTGCAGAAAGTGGTGGGATCTTGAAGTACACTTGAGTGCATGAGTGACAGATGACTGAAGGTCTGGGATAGCAGTTCCCAGCTCTGGCTGAACATCAGAATCACCTGAGGAGCCTTAGGACCTTGAAACTTCCAGACTCCTCTGTTTTACATCAAAGTCTCCCTAGTGCATCCGACAGCTCAGCCAGGATATTAAGTTCTCATTGAAGAGCTGTCTTGCATCTGTAACCATGGTGCATCATATAATTTTTACCACTATACCTCTTTATTGGTAGTGACTCTGATGAGTCTCAGAGACAAGGAGACTTGGGAAAGGGTGAGACAGAGCTGTCTCCTCTGCAAGAAGTCCTGAGGTGAACAGACGCCCTGACGTTGGGGAGGTGGTGGTAACTGGAGGGCAGAGGGAGCAGGAAGCCAGATCTTAGAGCCCGGAAGGGCTTTTCTGCTTTTTCTTTCTTTTTACTATGTGTGTGTGTGTGGGGGGGGGGTACTGTTTTGTATACTGTTTATTGATTTAATAGGAACAATTTCCCATGTAAATATCTGTTTTTCAAAAGCATGGTTTTTATTGGTTGTTTTGTTGCCCATGTGTTTTCTTTACTTTAACTATTTGTTGAAACACTGTGTAGGAATTGGCTTGGATGCCTCTCAGGTACAGGGGACATTGAAGGAACCTCTGCTGGGTTCCCACAGAATGTTGACTTTATCGTTCCTATCACACTTACTGTATCTTGCATCATGTAATTTTTTCGCATACACATCTCATTCTTCGTCTAGCATTTATTGAACCCTTCCTCTGAAGAGGTACTATCTATGATAAGACCTCACAATACAATGGCAATAAAAAAACAAGAACAGTTTTGTGCCTGCATTCAGCGTACTTAGTCCGTAACCTGGAGAGATGCAGGCATTATTCAGATAATCACACCAATAAATGTTAACTTACAACCGTGTTACATGATTTGAAGGAGAAGCACATGGTGCGTATGAGAATGGTGCAGATGAACCAGAATAAGGTGTTTTATCTGACTGCGGGTTAATACGATCCGGGTCTTGTGCTTCCGTGAGGTCAGCGCAACCAAGAAGTGCCTCGCACATTCCAGGAACCTGACGTGCCGGAAGTACTCTGCCGTGGTTGAGGACGTTGGGGCTCTCTGTGCCCAGCTCTGACCACTGGAGCACCGTCAAAGGAGGGGTCCACGCTGAAGAGGACGTTAGAAAGGGTGTCAAATGGTGTCTGGCTAGAACAACTGTAGCAAGTGATTCTGAGGAAGAGACACAGGGAGGGTGTTTTAGCGGTTGCCCAGCACGCAGTCATTGATCAGGACATGTCGAAGGCGTTCTGACAGTCACGGGTCAGTGGGCAGTGAGACTGCTCTGCAGCGCCCCCTGCATTCTAAGATTTCACAATTTTTAGATGATCTGAAGCCGTTCAATATCCAGTGGGTACCAGGAAGACCCTGATGATCGTTTTCAGCCTGTGTAAATTTAGGTGTGGAGGAAGAGTGTCCACTCCCCTTCCTGCCCAGTGACCCCTCCAACTCAACCTTCTAAGCAAGACAAAGCCACAGAGGCTTGGGGACCTCAAGGAGAGCTGTGATTCCCAATAACCAGTGTCTCCCAAGGACAGGCTCCTACAGGTAAAAGAATCAGGGATTCCCCATAACCCATAGGACGGCGTCTGACTGCCCTCCAGGGTATCAGGCTGTCTTGCCTCCCTGCTGACTCCTGTCTCCTCACCAAGCCTTGTTTGTTCCAGTGATGTGGAGACTCCTTGCACAACGTGACGCTCTTGTCCTTTGGTGCCCTTGCTGTTTCTTTTTCTTAAACATTCCTTTTTATTATTGAATAAGTTGTTATGATTATTATTATTTTAGGAGCAGCTTATATGTTAGCATCTGTAGTTTTCTGGCTTTGTAGCACGAGTTACTTTATAGTGTATACTTCCGTTATAGTATTACTGAATTTTACAATTTAATTGTTCAGCTTGCTTCTCTAGACTGTAATGGCCTTGAAGACTTGGACTGAGTATTCTGTGTGAATTTTCAGTATCTAAAGGCACTTGGTAAACGGCACATCTTGGGCAGTCACAGTGAGTGATACAGTTCTCATTTGCTTTATCATAATGACAACTTATTGTGGCTTTGGACTTGGAACTTATCATGCATGAGATAAATAGTTGAACTTAATAAATAGTTGATTAAAATCTTGAGAAGTACAGAAGCACAGTTTTCTTAAATTCTTTATTAAAGATGCCGATATAGTGAGGCGTTTCTAGTTTCTGCTAAAAGTATTTTGGGTTATCTTCTTTTAAAATTCCTTCAGAGCTATCAAATTGTTGTATTCACATTTTCATGAATAACTACATCTTAATCAGGATTAAGAAAGGGTACGAAAAAATTGAAAATTACTGTTTTTTGGTGATTTTGATAAAGAGGTGATAGGTGTTTATAGAAAAATACAAGTATTTGGGGTTGAAGGAAATCTGTAGTAAGAAATGTTTCAAATACAGTTGACTGTGTGCTATGTACAACTAAAGAACAGATTGTGTTCTGATCTGATGCAGAGCTCAGAGTTTGCAAAAGCTGATTTCTGGGATGCTACGTGGCCACACTCATGCTGGTAGGACTTGCTTTAGAAAAGGCTTTGTAATTCATCAGCAGCAGTGGTCTGCTTACCCATCAGACCTTGGAACATCTGATGTGCTTAAATAGACACTTCCAAACATTGATGTCTACTAGAAAATCAGTTGTTACTGTCATGCAGTGACAGGTATATTTCCAAGCAGATGAGTATTTTGTAGTGTAGTAGGCAAGTCCTGTTTCCAGCTGATAGGTTACTAGAGCAGTATCTTCAGAAAGCTGCCAGCTATGTGGCATCATGGTTGGCAAGGGCGGATGACGGTGTCGAAGCTGATCAGGTACTCCTATAGGCGGAGCTGAAGACTTGCTACCCAAGTTTGGTTCTTCGTTCCCAGCCGACATACTGTCCTAGATTTCTTCAGGGAGTTGTTCTACTAGGCGCTAATCTGTTTGCTCCTAGCTTCTGGATGATTCTAATCAAAATAGGGTATACCTTCTGTAGTATTCTAAACAACTTCAGTTGCTCTGTTCACCAAATTGCATAGTATTCATTTTCAAACACTGATATATTAATGGAATCTCTGTGGGGGACTATTATTTTGTAGGTAGAGATTTTGTAAATTGGCTTAGGTTCTCAGAATATTACTGATCTCATGTTCTGTTGATCTACTCTCTAGACTTGATGATTGATACTCAGATTTTTATTTATAAGAAAGAACTTTGTACTTGAGACCCCTTCTCTGGTGTGACTGTCTCCTTCTGTCCAAATTTGTTCTCTTCTCCATCTCTCCAGCTGTATCCATCCTTTGTAAAATGTTCACTTAAGATCAGCAGTGAGTAAAGTTACCTTCATCCAGAAGCAAACTATTTAACTGCATGTTTGAGTTGAGCGATTTGGATCCATGTTTCAGCTGAGCGATGTGAATGCATATTGATCTTCCTGACGCTTACAGCTGAGCGGGATGCTCAGAGCACCTTCTAAAGTTAAGGTAGATTCCTCATTAGCTCAGTAAGAGGAAAGGCATTGCTATTTACTTCACCTGATAGTTAAGCAATAACTAGAAAGATAGGGGAGATAATTTGTGTGATTTATTCTGCTACTACTGACTCATAAGAGCAAACTGTATTAGAACTTGTCAAAAATTATTTTCACCTTTGCAATTATGGATAAGAAGTTCGAGGGTTTTAGTCATGTTTGGGCTGCATTGTACGATAGAATGCTGTTGAATTATGAAAGAGAACACGTATAAGGGGCTAATTATGCACAAATGGGCAGTTTATTTTGGTCTCCTCGAGATGAAGCCTGGAGACAGGCCTTAGGAAATTTTTCTTAAAAAGAACCCTCAGCCCAGAAATAAACCCATAGCTTTATAGTCAGTTAATATTTGACAGAGGAAGCAAGCGCATATGATGTGCTGAAGATAATTTAACCAATAAATAGTGTTAGGAAAATTGGACAGATATGTGTAGAAAAATGAAAGTAGATCATTTTTTTATAAAACACACAAGAATAAATTCAGAATGGATTAAAGACTTAAATGTTAGACCTGGAAACCATAAAAATTGTATAAGAAATATAGGCACCAAAAGCTCAGACACTGCTTGTAGCAATGTTTTTTAACTTGCAGTGATATTTTATTGGCTATATCTTCCCACGCAAGGGAAACAAAGGAAAAAAAACACAAAAACAAATGAGACTATATCAAATTAAGGAGTTTTTGCACAGCAAAGGAAATCATCAACTATATAAAAAGACAACCCACAGAATGGGAAAATATATCTGATATATCTGGTAAGGTGTTAAAATCCAAAATTTACAAAGTACTTACAAAACTCAACACCAAAAAACAAACAACCCAATTAAAAAATGAACAGAGGACTTGAATAGACTCTTCTCCAAGGAGGACATACAGATGGCCAATAGACATGAGAAGATGCCCCAAACCACTAATAATCAGAGGAATGCACCTCACACCTGTCAGAATGGCTGTCAATAAATCACAAACAACAAGTGCTGGCAGGGATGTGGAGGAAGGGGAAACCCTTCCGCACTGTTGGTGGGAAGGCAGACTGGTGCAGCCACTGTGGAAAGCAATATGGAGATACCTCAAAAAATTAAAAATGGGTCTGCTTTTTGACCCAGTGATCCCATTTCTGGGAATATATCCGAAGGAACCCAAAACAGTAATTCAAAAGAACGTAAGCACCCCTGCGTTCATTGCAGTATTATTTACTATCGCCAAGATATGGAAGCAGCCCAAGTATCCATCAATAGGTGAGTGCATAAAACAATTACGGGACAGTTACACAATGGAATACTACTCGGGTATAAAAAAGAAGAAAAAGTTTACTCTTTGGACAGTATGGACAGTATGTATGGACAGACCTGGAGAACATTATATTAAGTGAAACAAGCCAACTAGAGAAAGACATAAACCGTATGATTTCACTCATGTGTGGAATCTAATGAACAAACTGAACTGGCAAGCAAAATAGAGACAGACTCCTAGAGAGCAGGGTGACAGCTAAGGTGGGGTTCGCGATGGGGTGGAGGGATGGAGCAAAAAGGAGAAAGGACTCATGGACCTTGCCAACAGTGTGGTGATTGTGCGGGGAGGGGAGTATAAGGGAACTGAATGGTGATGGGCAAAATACAATAAAAAAAAGGAAGAATCCTTGCTGATCCATCATTTTATCAAGTCATTCTAATTCAGATACTGTCAATAAAGTAGCTTTGACAATAGTGAAGAATGGTATGCTGAATTTTGGCACGTGTGAAATTCCCGAGCCCAGGGCATATGCTGGTTGTTCAGTTCTGCGCTTTGTTGCTCTGGCAGAGTCCGGTCCCCCTTTGAATTCTGTGGAGGCTCGTGCTGTGAGTGTCAGTTCTTCCAGCATGTGATGGGCCGGGCTTCTGGCCTGATTGATTGACAGTTAGAAATGACTCAAGTGCTGTCCTGCTGTCCTTTCACTGGGACTCTGTGTCAGCATCAGGCTCGTTTCCCTTGGCCCAGTACCTGGAGAGACTTATGTTTATTAAGTACTAATCATGTGCCAGGTACTTGCTAGGTAATCAAAATATGTTATTTCACTTAAGCCTTTTTACAACTTCAGGATTAAGGAGTTAGTCTGTGTGTTTCAGTCATGGACTGGTAACTTGTCCAGGGACACACTGAAGGCAGGTCTGACACTTGGCTTCCTGTCCAGGTCTGATGAGGGAGCCCGTGCTTTTTCCGTTCTGCTATGATATTCTGTGCTTGAAGAAGGAAACACAGTGGCTAGAATAACATTGTTGTTTTCTCTTTCTTAAGGTGTCGGGATCTTTTTGCATACTTGAGCCAGATTAACAGTGTTATTAAAAAATCCCTGTTCATTCATCTGTCAGCCCTAGTCATTTAGCCATCCATTCATTTATGCATCTAACAGATTTTTATTGAATACTTATTGTGTGCTAGGTGCTGTTTGAGAACCTGGAGCTATGCTGGTTTCCAAGCCCTCTCTGGTTTCATGAAACTTATCCCCAGTTATTCAAAGACTCATTCATTACACAGTGAGGATGAGGTGTGAGAGGGTCTGGAATTCTCAGCCCAGTGCCAGACCTACAGGAGGGCCTCAACAAGTCTTAGCTTATTTGCCTACCCATGTTTGCCTAACATTTATGCCCCTGCCCAAGTATTGTCCTGTTTGTTCGTTTATGGTTGTATTTGCATTGTTGACTTGGGTTTCTGTGTTTTTCACAGTTCCAGATCAGTCTGTTCATTTTTAGAAACCAGCATGTTCCACAAAGAGGCTTGGTCTAGGTGGTTAGTACCCTGATATTGAACGTAACAAGGCGGCCTGGTGTGCAGACTTTCAGTTATAAGATGAACGTGGTCTGAGGATCTGATGTTCAACACAGTGGCTATAGTTGATAACACCGTCTTGTATAATTAAAATGTGCTAAGGGAGTAGAACTTAAATCCCCCCACCCAAAGGTGGGTGTATGAGGTGATAGGTGTGGTAATCAACTTAATTGGGGAATCCTTTCACAGGGTGTGTAAACAGGGTGGGGAAAAAGTAGGTTTACAGCTGTTCATGTCGAAAATAATGCACCCTGGCTGGTGTAGCTCAGTGGACTGAGCTCAGGCCTGCGAACCAAAGTATTGCCGGTTTGATTCCCCGTCAGGGCACATGCCTGGGTTGCAGGCCAGGTCCCCAGTATGGGATGTGCTAGAGGCAACCATACATTGATGTTTCACTCCCTGTCTTTCTCCCTCCCTTCCCCATCTCTCTAAAATAAATAAATAAAATCTTTAAAAAAAAAAGAAAGTAATACAAGAATAAACTGGGTTTTGTATACTCAAAGTAATAAACTTTACCTACTTTTGCCCCACTCTGCATATCAGATCATCAAGTTGTACACTTTAAATATCCTACTGTTTGGCCAAGTATTCCTCAGGAAATGGGGGGAAGGAGGGTGGCATGATAAAAATGATATATTTTTTTGTGTGAAATATTATCATTGTAGCTTTTGTATTAGGCATTAACCCTGATTATGTTGTGTATATATACTTTTGTATTGTTTTGAGTAGCATTGTTAATAATTTATCATATATTACATTACATGTGCTATTTTAAAAGGTTTACTGTATTTTAAAGTGTGATGTAATGAGTTAATGCTGAAGCTCATATAGTAGAACATGAAACATTCTATTATGGAATAAATTCATCGAGCCAGTGCTATTCATTATGGAGAACTGGAGTTAGTCCTATTTTTAGAATGTTTCTGTTGTAGAATACCTTGTCTGTTTTGATGATTCTAAATCATTTATTATTTATGGATCTTTCACATAAACTAAACTGACACCTTTCCAGATGAGCATTTAGAGCTGATTCTGTTTCTCGGACTGGTTTCTGTGCAGCTAGTGGATGATTTAGGAGGACTTCGTTGATGGTAACCAGTAGTAATCTCAAAGATCAGTTAACTGTAGACTTGATAAAAATATTATTTTTGAGAATAGCATAGTGACTCGCTTTATGGTGGTATAGTCCCTCACTTGGACAGCAACGGCACTACGCTCTCTAGTTCGTTAAGAGACTTTAGTTGATTTTGGTTCCATTTTTCTCAGTCATCGCATCTAATCGTTTTTTAAGTGCTGTCAGTTTCATCTCTGAGTCTCTCCTAATTCATTCCTGTCTCTGTCCCCACTCACGTAGTTCAGCCCAATTTCTCACCTGGGAAATGGTGGCCACCTGCCTGTCCACGTGGCTTCATTTGGCGCCTTCCCTCTTTCAGGCTCTCTTCCACTTCACTGTTGAACTTGTTTTTGGTGGTGAGGGGTCGGAGAACAAAATGTGTATGTGTTGTTTGCAAACAGTCTGATTGTAACACTCCCTAACACACTTCTGGTGGTTCCTTGTTGCCTGTAGGGGAATCTGGCTCCTTAGCAGGTTGTTGAAAAACTCCGTGGAATGCTCCAGCCTTCCAGCACCTCAGTCCTCCTCGCCTTCCCCGTTGGTTCCAGTCAGTGAATTACTTTCTTTGCAGTTTGATTGTGAGCACTGATGCCTTGTTGGCATTATTTGTCAGGTATGGTGTTCAGACTCTTTTGTCCAGGCAGCTCTATAAATGTAAAAGCCACTGTTTCATCTTTGAACATCTTCTGTAAGTACATGATGGAACAATTCTATCATCTAAGGTAGCAATGTTTACATTGTGCTTTATAAAATCATTACACAGACTATTTATTTATTTATTTAAAGATTTTATTTATTTATTTTTAGAGAGAGGAGAGGGAGGAAGATAGTGAGGGAGAGAAACATCCATATGAGAGAGGAACGTTGATCGGTTGCCTCTCATATATACATACACCAGCCAGGGACCAAACCTGCAACCCAGGTATGTGCCCTGACCGGGAATTGAACTACTCTCCTTTTGTTTTTGCAGGACAACGCCCAACCGAGTCACACTTGTCAGGTCTAGAATATTTTATTTTTATTGAAAAGCTTGTGGACTAAATGGAATGAAATAACTAAAATTTAATTGCAGTTCTTTAGACCAATGCATGAAAGTTATTTTCCAATTTAGGCACTGTTCGAACATTCTAAACTATTTTTTTGTATGTAAAGTTAACTTTTCAAATGCATCATTAGAATTATAGCGTTTTCTTTTGCAGTAAGACATACTCACTTATTTGGAATGTGTGAGGAGATAGGTGTTAACTAAACCTACCATGGTATTCATTTCCCAATATATACATACATCACATCATTATGTTGTATGCTTTAAACTCGTACAGTGTTATACGTCAGTGATATGTCAATAAGACTGGAGGAAAAGACCCACCCACACTCGCTCGCCCACTCTGTTAGCCTGCCTCTTCTCGTGCAGTGAACATGATCACCAAGCCTCATAAGGTTTGGCACCGCTGTAGGTTTGCAAAAATGCTCATTTATACTTTAGCTGCCTGATAGAATTGTAAATCCTCTAGATTCATCTGAATACTTCTCTGTCTTTGAAAGTGATTACTCACACTACAGCACTAACTCCAAATGTGGTGCTGTGTGCTGATCACTGACGTTGTTGGGTTGATGAGATTTGACGGTCTTCTTGGTGGTCACGAGAAGACTGATCTCACACAAGTACAGTGCCAGAAATGACATTGAAGTGGGCATCTGGCTCCCTGGCTTTATGAAGGTCAAGGCCAAAGGTGGATGACAGACACTGAATGGAGAGTGAAGCCAATTCATCTCCCCTGGCTCTTAGAGAAAATTTCCATGCAGCCTTTAGAGTTTAAGTGTTGGTTTGTGTATTTGATATTTAAAATGTGTTTCCATGGTGTATTCTCTTTGTTTTCTCAAACAGTATGTGCACTGAAGCCTTTCTGTCTTTATTCTGTTTCCTCGCCCGAAATGCTTTCCCTCTGTTCTCTTTGCCTATTGGAAACTTACTCATTTTCTTCCCTCATCCCATTGAGTTCTTCTTCTCATCTTTGTGTTCTTTGCCATCTGTGAGGTTGTACCTACCAACACTGTGGTTTGTATCAATGCTGTTTTTCCATATCGCCTCCTATGAATTAGGTGGTAAACTTTTTGAAAGAGACTATACCTTTGTGATCTTTGGAACTCAGCAGCGTTTTGCTCAGACCTTTATACCCTACCCTGTTGATGTTTAAGTGTTTGAATTAGAGTAGATACTTGTTTTTAAACATAGCAAATAATTGTATCTCAATTAAAGTTTGATTTGCTTGGCTGGTGAGAGTACAGATGGATCTCAGTTTTAACTGAGGCTGTGGCAAGTATAACAGGCATTTTTGAGAATAAGGAAACACATAGGTGAAATTTTCTTTGTCATTTTTAGGTCTAATCAGTTTGTGATGCTCATAACATGTTCCTTGATACGTATTCAGGTCCTGCTTCAGCTACGAACTCCTGCATTTCTAGTTTGTTTCCTTATTAAATGAGCATTTCTTAAATTCTAGTGAAAGGAAGGAGGCAGTTGATTATCTAGTTGCATTATCCAACCCGTCTGTTTCCTGTATGTGACAGCAGTTTCCACTTCCTGCTTTTGCCCATGGAGTTGAAAGCACCTGCACATGTGGCTTCTGGTTCTTTCAGGGAGACGATCTTTTACTTTTTTCAGGCCACAAGCTTGCCCTTAATATATCCTCTTGTCACTCTGATACCCAAAATGACTTTTTCTGGTGTGAAGAGTAGGTGGCACGCTTTGTAAGGCGTCCCGAGAGCCTGCGCCTTCCTGTGGGGCATTAGGACTCTCTGTTCTGGATGGGTGCCATTTCAAGAGGTGGACCTTTTAAAGAGTAGTTCTGACTACTCTGTGGGAAATGATCATGAATAAAAAGGAGGTGAATGAGGAATCTGGGGCAGTTGTCTAGTTGAGAGATAACAGTGACTTGGACCAATGTGGTGACAGTGGAGAGATGGAGAAGAGTAAATGACTCAAATCGTCTTTAGGGGGTAGGGTTTATCGGTTTTGACAAGATGGGTACGGGGAATGAAAGAAAGGAATGGAGAATGAATCCTGTATTTTTGGCTCAAGTAAATGGGTAGATAGAGGTGGCTTTAACTGAGTTGGAGAAGCCTCAAGATGAAGACAGTAAGCCTGTCAGAGGACTTATTTCCTGTGTCATACCACTTCAGCCTTTTTTCCAGCCACTTGATTTGCTTGCCTCTCTCTGTAGAATTTTTATGCTTAGAATTGCAGGGCAAGGAGGAATAAGAAGTAGTTTGTACAACTTGGTATCCAAAGAAACATTGGCATGTACTTTTCTGGGAAGAACATTTTTCTTGTGTCTTCATGAGTTGTAAAATCCATTGAAGCTAAAAAATACAAGTCTTGAGTCCCTTTGATAAGTGGGTTGTCTCCATAACAAGTAAATTACATTAGCTTGGGAGGATTTATTTTTCAAATAGCTATATTGATTTTTTACCTAAAATTTATTATCTGGGAGTTTATAATAAAACTCTTTAATATATGTCAGGGTTTCCCCTTTTTGATGTTAATGTAATACATTTTTTTCTTATTTATTTTTTATATCTTAAATTTCTTTCAAAGCTGGGCCACTCTCCCATAACTCTCAAGGATAATTACTGCTTGTCTCGTGACCATGTGGGCTTAGAACAGCAGGAGGGAAGGAAAAGTGCCCGCGGACTCATCTGTTCAGTGTGGTGACCGCGTGCAGAATCCCTCGGGATACTCCTGTCGTCTCCCTAATCCCAGACGCTGAGTTCAACGGCACCTGATTGCTTTCCATCAAAAAGTATAAAACTTGGCGGGGGGAAAGGCTCTGGCCTCCTGGAGTTCTGTTAAATGCCTTTCCTTTTTACCCTGTGAGATTTATGTTTTGTGTGTGTGCTTCTCATGTGCTTATTATATTGACAGGGTGATTTTACATTTCTTAACCTTTATGCGTTATAGATAGTTCTAGGCTACCATATGAAGTTTGCATAAGTTTTGAATTATTTTTGCACCGTTTTGTGTGTCCCTTCATTTCTTTTGTTCTGTACTGTTCTCTCTGGTCTGTGACCGAGGTCTCGTTTTCCTCTTTGGAAAGAAAAAGTTGACAGGGAAGGTAATATAGAGCTTAGCTATACATCTATATCTATATCTGTATCTATATCTATATCTATATCTATATCCATATATTGTAGTTGGGGGAAGGCTAGGCTTAAAATGATTTCTGACTGAATTTCTGCTTCACCCTTTGGAAGTCAACAATGGACAAACTCATCCCATTTTAAAGATAGACAAGAAAGCCTGAACTCCGTTTATAAAACCCTTAGTGCTGGTCAGGAACCACTTCCAGGTGGCATTTGAATTGCTGTCATGACTTTAATAGACTCAGGAGATATTTCCACCAGAAATGCAGTTCTTTCTGACATTTTAAGAAGATAAATACACTATCTTTTTTGCTTTTTATCTTTAATTTTTGTGGAGATGCATCTTTTTGGGTTTTAGCAGTTGCGAAACAACCCCAGGTATAGAGGGGTGTTTAAGCTTCCCAAGATGGCTGGTCAGTCCTTCAGAGAAGTGGTGTTGTCCTGCTTTCTTGTCCCATTGTGTTTATTGTTTAAAAAGGGCTCAACATTTTGTCACTGATTTTATTTTTTATGCTGTGCGCCAAGTAATTTATAGCTTCACCATCAGCTGTGTTTGGAATTTCATGAGTGGGGTCCTGTCCTAGTCTTCTCTCCCTTGTCCCAGATTTCAAGACAAAACAATTAGTCATCAGATTTTACTAGGGGTCTTGGAGAGGGGGTTTTATTTAGGGACTGGATTGAACCAGAATTTGTAGATGGAATCGCTCCCTGCAGGATTGTTCATATCTAGTTTCAAGTGTGGCCCAGGTGTGTGTCTCTACCCGCTTTCCCTCCTTCAGGAAGACTTTCTCCCACCTGGTTCGGGGCCTAGACTTGCCCATATCCTGAAAACCACTCTGGGAATGGTTCAGAGGCACAGACGGAGCCCGACCCTCAGAATCCTAACTCCGGTTATCCTGTCCTCTTTCTGTTTAGGAC
>PVKM010016724.1:0-19444 GCA_004027735.1 Carollia perspicillata
GATGTCTCACTCTGCTTGAAAGTTTGTCAAGATGCTGCTCCCAAGGGCCTGTGGGCTCCCCGGGGGACCAAGCCCCTGATAGTTCTACAGGGGGAAAAAATCTCCGAGCGGATGAGCACCTAGACAACACAAGCAGTCAAGAAAAAGGAATGGGGGTGGGGTGGGGGGAACAGTCAAGTTCAGACATGAGAGGGGGAAAAAAAGAGAAGAGAAGAAAAGAAATTCAAATAGCCCTGGCTGGTATAGCTCAGTGGATGGAGCACGGGCCTGTGAACCAAAGGATCGTGGTTTGATTCCCAGTCAGGGCGCATGCCTGGGTTGCAGGCCAGTTCCCAGCAGGGGATGCACAAGAGGCAACCATACATTGATGTTTCTCTCCCTCTCTCCTTCCCTTCCCCTCTAAAGATAAATAAATAAAATCTTAAAAAAAAAAAAAAAAGAAATTCAAATAAATGCACCAAAGAGCCATAACTCAGGAAGTTGCCCCCAACTCAAATCTTTGCTTGATCGGAGGTGGTCTGTAAAGTGATGCGCGAAGGAACGCTAAATTTTGCTTGCATTATGAGAGGGCCTGGTGGGCAGGTGGAGAATCACTTCCAACAGGAGAAATGAGCAAACGTCTTTGGACAGCAATTAATTAGGGGAGGACACCCTCCCTGGCAGGGGCGACAGTCGACAGTCCCTGCTCCCCCCGGCTGTTGAGTGTGCGGGGAGGGATGGCCCTTTCCTAGTTTTTCCCTCATCTGTACTTCACACACGGAGTCCCAAGGAGGCAGCCTGCTGCAGCAGAGGCCCTGGGAGGGCTAAGAGGTTTCTCAGCCCGGCCTAAAAATATCTCCCTTGACAGCCTGTCACGGTGTCTGAGACTCCGCCATTAGAAATTCATTCCTCTCTGTGAAGGCATTTTGTTTCCAGGAGTTCTCTGTGAAAATAGAGATATCCCAGGGAGCTTAGCTTGGGTGAGGCAGAGCGAGCAGGCCCAGGAGTCGGGAGGCCTAGGTTTCCAATTCGGTTCTGCCTGTCATCTCGCCGTGTGAGCTCGGGGCCCGTCGTGTTCCCTTCCTGAACCTCAGTTGCCCCACGGAGGGAAAAGGAGAAGGAAGACGCGGTGGTCAGAGAGCTCTGAGATCTCTGGTTGCCAGGAGGGAGGAGGTGTTTACCGTGCGGTTTGTCCTGGACCCGGTGAACTTGGTGAATACCACGCCGCCCAAGCCCCTGGGTGCTTCAGGCCCAGCTCCTTGGGGGCATCCAGAATGCCCCTCCTCTCATCCCGCACACCCAATCCATCAGCAAAGCCTGTTGGTTCTATCTTCAAAATACAGATCAAATCTGACCATTTGTCCCCATCTCCCTGGCCAGAACTACCTGCCCCTGGATTCTCCATCAGCCTCCTCCCTGGTCCCTGCTTCTATGCTTGCCCTCCCAAAGTCTTAGCTCCTCACACTTGACTTTAAACCATCAATTAGGTCCTGCCACTCCCCTCTACACCCTCCCTCTCTTCTTCCCTGTCTCTCATCATAAAACCCAAAGATCTCATCAGGACCAACCAGGGCCTGGACGTAGAACCTGGCTTTGCTGTGGCCTCATTCAGTCCCACGAAGGTCTCCTCGCTGAGCCCAAACCTGTTCCCACCTCAGGATCTTTGCACTTGCCCTTCCTTCTGCCCAGAGCTCTTTCCTCTCCTCCGAATTCTTCAGGGCCTAGCCCCCAACTTTCTCAGATCTCTGATCAAAAGCTACCCCCTCAGGGGCCGTTCCTGGGCTGTCCTCACAAAAGGAACACACTCCCTTCCATGTCCTCACCCTCCTTCATTTTCCTGCTAGCGCTCATCACCCGGGCGTTATGATAAGCCACCCGCACACTCCCGTGTTTACCTTCCGTCTTTCCTCTAAACTGTAAACTTCAGGAGGGCAGGGACTTTGCTTTGCGCATCTCTGCCTCATGGGCACACACAGCCGCGCATCCAGGATATTACTGGCACGCTCAGTTAGTGTGTGTTGGAAGCAGGGAAGGGAAGAGTTGAAGAGGGGCTGCACTAAATGGAGGCTAGCCTCAGTATTCCACCGGAGAGGTCAATGCCAAGGTCTCTCCAGAGCTGTTTCACCAGGGCAGCATGTGCTAGGGAGTCAAAGGTACACCGATTGTTACGAGAGCTGAGTGGGCCTGTTGGTGGGGGGTGGGGGGAAAGGTAGGCAGGGTAGGTAAAGAATCCCAGCTGAATTTACAAGTTCATAAGGCTGCAGGTTCTTGACCGGAGGAAGTAGCTAAAAGGCCCTTGCAGACAGCTTTTGAAACATAGGAGCGTGGTGTGGACTCCTATACGCAGGAGGAGCTCTGAATTGCTCTGGGAACCAACCTGAACTTCAACTCTGCTCCGTCAGCTCCAGTCAGCTCCACGAAGTTCAGCTCTGATCAGGTCACTCCACTGTCTAAGTGCCTTTCAGACTGTCCAGTGTCCCCCCTGCCACGTCCCTGGGACGTGGCCAGAAGGGGTGGAGACGAGGGGGGGAGTGCTAAGGACTATCAGCCATTCCAGCAGGATCCTCCCCAAGTCAGAACCCAAAGCCTCTGTCCTGCGCACCCCCACCCCTCACCTCTTTTCCCTGGGCTCTGGCTAGCGTGTCTCCAGTGAAGTGAAGTCTTAAGACAGCATGACTCCGATAATTTTATTGAACAACAACTATATGCCACCCACTAGGATCCTCACAAAAGCATGCCCCCTTTTTACAGACAAAGCCACAGGTTCAGAGAGGTTATTTGATCTGTTCAAGACACACAGCTTAGTAAGCTGCAGAGGTGGGACTCAAGCACCAAGGCCCAAGCACCCACCCGGGAAGCCTTTGCATCTCTGGAGGACAGCTCGAGTCCCCATCTTCACACTGCCCGAGGTACCCTGGACACACTCAGGTCCCCTGTGCTACGAGGCTGAGGACGCCTAAGAGGCCACCGTGCCCCTCGAGGCCTGCAGCCACAGGAGCCCTGGCAGCCAGCCCGCAGCCAGAGATGAGCAGCCAGCCCGCAGGGGGCGATGGTGGCACAGGTAGAACCTGCGGTCCGAATCCAGCCGGCCGGCGGGCGGAAAGCAGCTAAGGTCAACGAAAGTACCCAGGGCCCGCTCCGAGCTGAGGGAAACCCTCGTGCGCCCAGAGCCTAGGAGGCCAAGTCCAGCTGTGTTGAGCGCCGCCGCCAGGCCGCCTGTGCGAACCGGAGCTCTCCATCCCTTGTTTGATGAGCAGTGGCCAATAAATTCATTAATCATCATTTTATGCCTCATCAAACCCCCTCCAAGCCCCTCCATGGGAGTTACACAAATTAGCCCCTGAAAAGACAGTAATTTCAGTTTAGCGAGGTAAGTGCTTTCTGATGGGCTCGGCGCACGGAGCTCTTCTGACAAGCCAATCCATCAGCGCGCTGGGGACGGCCTCACCCTGCCCAGCCGGGCCTCACCCAGGGCCAGCCCCGCCCCGCCCCGCCCCGTTGCCCCCGGAGGCTACTGGGCCAGGGTCTCCGCTGAGGGTGCCCCCTTTGCCCGACTCCTTTGCACCCGTCCTCCGGCTTTTTCGTCTGGCCTCTTGCCCTCATCCACACCGACATCCTCCCCAGCCCTTCTGGGCAGATGAGAAACTTTTGGGGGAAAACCGAGGCCCCCAAATTGGGGAAGGAACCTGAGGGTGGCGGAGGAGGACGCTCTGGCGCTGAAGTTCTGATCTCCAGCCCCTGGGGGGAAAGTGTCAGCAAGCCCTCTCTCCTCCTAGTGCCTGGATGTCGGGGCTCCACGACCCATTAAAGTTACTGAAGGGCTGTGTACATTGAACGTGCACATCATTGGGCGTAGGGGATAATCCGTAGTTTCCCGACGATTCTGAAGGAAATCCCAGGTTCCAAAGGAGGGGCATCTAGCAACAGAGAAGGGGGTCCCTTCGTCTAAAGGGCGGCTTCACGGGCCCCTGGTGGTCAGGAGGGGGGATGCGCCTAGTCTTTCTCGGTGGCCCTCGCATCCTTCTCTCTCAAAACGCCACCTGGAGTGAAAGACGACGCCTGGGGTCTTCTATGTGGGCCCGGCCGGTCGGATTCCTACGTGCGGAGTTGGGTAAGAAAAGGACAGGAGAACTAGCTGGAGAACTGTTGCGGTGAGGGCAGAGGTGCTTGCCAGCGCGAAGCGGACGCCGCGCCTTCTCGCTTTCTCGTCCTGGTGCACAGAAGGTCCCGCGGGGACCCTATCCGACGGCCGGGCCCATGCAAAGGGGATCGAGGAGAAGCCGCAGCTCCAGCCGAGCGGACCGGCCAGAGCTCTGCCGTGGCCGATAGCTGGAGCGCCGAGTGCCGCGCAGCGCCTTCATTAGCTTCTCCTCCACGCGGCGCTGCATGCCTCGGAAAATAAGTTAGCAAACGGGGAGCCGTTTATCTCTTTTATCTTGGGGCCTGATCCAATTAAATAAGTGCACATTTACATTTGCATCCATCAGGCGGGAGCGCTGAGAGCCCGGGGTTTGCTCGGAGCAAATAAAAGCAGATTTCACTGGGAAAAGTGGCGTCTGGGCCCGCCGGGCTCCTCCGGGCGCTGGAAACGAGTGCGGCCCGGCCGGCGGCCTTGAGGATCCAGAGCTGGGCCCTGCGGCTGAACAGGAGGCCAGAGACCCCAATAGCCCTAAGGGGCAGGACAGAGCAAAGGAATGAGGGCAGAGCAAGGGGCGCGGGCAGAGCTGCAGCAGGCCGAGGCAATCCCCTGTTCGTCCACAACCTGAGCCACGCCTTTGTGTCCGGGAACCAAGTCGCACCTAGCAGGCAAACGAAAAGGAGACCAGCTCTAGCCTGGTCACAAAGGGAGACCCGCGGGGTGGGTCGAGGGACAGTCCTGCAACTTTAGCCAGTCTGGGGGGGCGGGCAGGCGGGCAAGGTGCTAGTCAGGCCCCCGATTTTTCTCCTGTCCGGTGGCCGTGTGTTCAGGGATGCTAAGAGCCACGCCGAGGGCGCGCCCTCGTTTCCCACGATATACCTGCACCAGCGGGGAGGCCAGTGACACTATACGCTAGCGCTTTTGGAGGGGCGAAGGGGGTCGCCCAGCGAGCACCTCCTGCCTTGCCACGTCGACCTCATGAAAGGTTCTTTCGAAAGAGAAGGCTTTGAAGCACTGGAGAGCAGTTTTACTTTATTTGTTCTTTTCTTTTCCTACCCACAGGCCAAAACGGCCTGTGGGCCAAGGTTGCCTGATAGACCCCAGACACGTCGAACCGCAAATGAAACAAAACCGCACGGGTTCTAGAGCCCTGGGCAACAGAAGCGCCAGTGCAGGCACCCGAAGCGGTGCGGGCGCTCTGGGGCCCAGCCGAGGACGCACACAGCCGCGCCCCCCACCCGCAGGCTGTTTCAGCGGCGCGCTCAGATCTCCGAAGTCTCCCGCCTGATTTTCCAGACCGTGCCCAAGCCCTGGCGGGGAATACGTAGGACTAAAACAGTTCTAGTCTCGGGCCCTGGTCCAAACCCCCAATGCTAAGTGCGTCCTGGATCCCGGGCCGCAGCGAGTGGGGTGGTGGAGCAGGGAAGGTTTGACCCGCCTGGGGTTCAGAACTACGGTGCTGCCTGGCGTCGCCTAACTCCTCCTCCCTGCAAACGGCGCGGCGCCCGGGGACCAGTAGGCGGCGCCCTTCCTAAACGGAATCCGCGCCCGCCCGGCTCTCTCTGGAGAGCGCAATCACATTCCTTTCACTTCGGGCGCTTTGCAAAGCGCAATTCTGTGCCTCCGCCGAGTTGGCAGCTAGCTGCGGGTGGGGGGGAAGGTGAGCTGGGAGGCACCGCCTGTTTTGAAACCGCATGCACGACGACCCCCCACCCACACACCTTCCATGTTCGGAGAGCTGCGCACATTCCCAGGGGTGAGAGCCCCCCCGAGGGCTTTGCAAAAACTAGGAGGCCTCGATGCAGGCCCCGCATCCGGGCCGGGGAACATTTCAGGGCCTGGCACTCCACACCGAGGAGCTTGGGAAGGAAAGGTCCCCTTCCGCAGGCCCTGCGTGCCCCCGTAGGCGCCCTCGGGGATGGACTGGGCCATTCGTTCCTCACCGCCAAGTCCCAGGAACGGATTCCGCCCCGTGCAAGGGGGCGGGGGGTGAAGGAAAGAACCCAGCCCACTACCCGTTCGGCGCTGCCTCTGGGGGACCGACTGCATAAGCCCCACTCAGGGACCCTGCGGCTTCCACTACCAGGGACTCGGCGCCTCCTAGTTCCTAAGTCCCAGCCTAGGCTCCCCGAGGGGGCTGACACAGTGCAGCCGAACGCAGGTGGCAAATGCCGGCGCAGCCCCCAGAACCGAGGTGTCTGGGGTGCTGCCTCCCTCTGCTTCCGCGCCCCAGTTCAAGCCTGCGAAAGACCCCGATCCTGGAAGGTGCCTCCAGCTCCTCCAAAGCGCGTCGCCTTTGACGCTGCCCAAGACGCGACTGAGCGGAGGCTCGAGGAGACGTGGGACGTGCAGACACGCAACCACTTCGGGGAATGAACGCCGGAGACGTTCTCCTAAATGCCCAAACCTCGATGGGCCCAGCAGGCCGCCCCAAACTGGAAAGACTCCAGACACCAGAGAAACCACTAGCCACTGAACGCCCAGCTCTGCACAGGAGAAAACCCTAAACTTAATCGAAGACGGAGCACGCAAAGAAAACTATAGACCCTGCAGAGGCCAAGGGCAGGAGGGATGCGAGGGGAGGCAGCGCTGAGGGCACCAGCCGTCCAGCCCCTGGCGGTTTCGCTCCGCAGCAGCCCCCCTCATTGGGGAGGAACGCCGCGGGCTCCTGGGTGCGCGGTTCCAGGTCCCAGGCAGCCCCGCGGGCGTTCACCACCCATCCCCGAGTCTCGGCCACCCGACAGGAGAGGCCCACGTTGCGACGTTCACATACTCCCGGGCACATGGGAGGCCTGTAATTTTCTCCTTAAAATCTTTGGGTAGGATTTAGGGCCAGCGCTTTCAAAACCGCGCAGAGTTGATGGCGTCCTTCAAGTCTCTCTTACGAGTTGAGGACTGGCCTATTCTTCTGACATTTTTAGAAGACAAGGTGACTCCTGGGGCTGCACATTCAACAGCGGGGAACAAACTGATGGTGAACCAGGCTGTCTGGGGGCAGGGGTGGGTGGAGGGGGCCGGGGCGCCAGGGCGTAGCGCTAGTCATCTCTGGAATTCAATTGTTTAAAAAAATCATTTATAATTAAAGGGACAAAATAAAATACGATCGTCTCATGCATATTTAATCGTTCACACTTTCGGCTTGGAAACCATTTTTCCCTGTGTGCATTTTCTCACTAATTTAAACTCTAAAGTCGACTGCTGTTTGGGGGCAGAGGCGGGGGGAACACATCTGGACAATGCTTTCAAACTCCTTTAAGTTCGAATAAGCTACAGGAGCCCGTTCCAGCTTTTTTTTTTTTTAAAAAAATAGCAAAAGTCTAAACTCCAGTGAAAGTTTGGGGAGTGTTTATAAAAGCAAGTAAAGTTAAAGTAATCGTGAGTGAAAATGCAAATACGTGCATTTTGATTTAGCCTAATTAAACCGGCGTTATGGGCAAACACATTCTCTCTACACTCCGCTTCAGTTTAATAGAGCAAATTAATTCCCCGCGCTCCAGTATGTTTTTTCAGTAAACCCTCCCCTCCCCCGACCCGTGAAAATTTCCCACGAAGTGAAACGCGTCCGCGGGTCCACCTCTTCTGCGCGAAATGGAGACACGAACACCGACAGTGTAGGCTGGTCTAGGACGCGGGGCCGTATCTCCTCCTCACTTGGGATCGACACGCATTCTGACCCTTCATTTTGAGATGAAATATGCGGGATTAAAGCGAGAATGTAAAAACCTCCAAACCACTTTTGTAGCTATTCAAACTCTCAAATCTGAGATGTAAAAAGTGCTAAAGGGGCGACACGCCTGCGGGAGGGCACAGAGGCCGCCTTATTTAGGCAAATGGGCTCCCACTTTTGAAGGTGGCTTGTCCGAGGTGGGGGTCTGGGGTCGGTTCGGGGCTCCCCTGCCTTCCCCCCAGCTCCGGAGGCCTTCCCTCCCCTACTTCCGCCCACTCGCTCCCCGGCTCCGACTCGGCAAACTGCAGGCTGGAAATTCAGGACAAGTGTGACACCTACCTGTGAAAGGGGGGAACCGTCCCCTCCTCGGCCCCGCGGCCCCAGACCCGCAGCCGCTGCGAGATCTGCGGGGCTGCCTACCATCCACGCCCTCGTGGACAGAACATTCACTAATTTAATCAAACCCAGCGCAGAGATTGCCGCCCCGTTTTGAAGGGGTGGAGGAGACAGTGACTTGGGAGGGCCTTCTTGGCACCCCCTAACGCTCCCCGCCTGCATCAGCCCACAGCACCTTTGAAATAGTAATAAGGGCTAAATCCGGCATAAAATCGAACTCATTAGCAAAGTTCACCAGCTGATTGCTTTGCATAAAACACGACACTGATTGAAAGTAATTAGGTTAGGCGGTGGCGCTGGGGTGGTGCTCGTCTCTGGCTGACTTGGCCACCCTTTCTCCCTTCTGGGCAAACGCCTGGGTCTCTCTCCTCCTTCCTCCTGGGTCCAGTCTCCCCCAACAGCCCCGCATCAGTGACCCAAACCTGCATTTCGGGGCAGGGCCATGTTCCCCCGGGAGTTACAGCCTAATTACGAACCCTTGGCACACTGACGTTCTATGGAACCTTGAATTCCCTAGTTGGAAAAAAAAAAAGTTGCAGTTTGCACCTTTTGTCCAAGGCTATGGACAGTTTATTGAGGCTTCTAAAAAGTAATGAGTGGCTCTGATTCTGTTAAAATCTCTTTTAATTAAATATTTTGCATTTTACAAAGGTGGCTGCAGTTTCTTTTACTTTTTAAATCTAAGAGTATAACCTGTTTCCTTTCTGTAATAATACTTTAGCTCATACCCAGAAAAATCAATAGGTGTAAAAAATTAAATTAAACTTGTATCTTTAAACTATGAAACAGTTTTTGGGGAAACACAAATGCATATACTCATATTACAAAAAAAAAAACACCCCATTAAATGCCTGTACAGGTGTCTTAATTTCATAATTTACTTCAAAGATATTGAGTTATCAATTTAAATACAAAATGCTACATTAAATATACAGAATAAGATTTAATACAAATCCTCTTTTTTAATTTTTCTTTTCTGTTGGTTAAGACATTTGTGTGTGTGTGTGTGTGTGTGTGTGGAGATGTTTACATTTGTACGTCATCCATCTCCAGGAACTATAAACTTTTTAATAGGAGGGGTAGTTTTTTTTTTCTCTCTTGTTGATGGAAAAATAACTGCCAAGGCCGTGATTTCTAATAAATTAGGCAAGTCCAGGACCCACGCAGCCCGCGTTAAATGTCCGACATACCTTTCTTCAGTTCATAAGGAGAGTCTTTGCACAGGTCTAGCTGGGGTTGGTTCCGCAACACTTTCGGGTCTTTAGCCAAAGCGTCCGCTCGGTTCAACACCGTCTGGTTTAATCCATTGAAATGCGAGCCCGGAACGGCTGTGGGGCCTGGCCCGGGCCCCGGGTGGCCGTGAAGGTGTCCGAAGGAGCCATAGTTCGTGTAGCCAGGATAGAAGGGCGCCGTGTAGTAGAGAGGCCGGGACAGTACCGTCCCGCCGGGAAAGGGACACTGCCCGGAGGGCGAGCGCGCTGGCGCCGGGGCCGGCGACGCGCGGCTGCCTCCGAGGGCTTGCCCGGCTACGGGCCCGGGGCAAGGTGCGCAGGGAGATCCCTCGCTCCCGCCGCCCCCATCCTTGACCTTGTCCGAGGATGTGGCGATCTCTGCCAGAGACCACAGTTTGGGCTTGGCGAGCACCGCCTGTGGCGGCGGCGGTGGAGGCGAGTGTATGACCGAGGGCCCGCCGGGGCCCGGGGGCAGCTCTCCCGCCGCTGGGTGAGGGCCCGGAGCCGGCGCGCCCGCGGGGTAGTGAGGACCCTGGTCCTCCGCCAGCCGCGCCGCCGCCGGCCCCACCGGGGAGGGCCCGCGGGCACGGGGGGGCCCAGGCAGTGTGTCCAGGCGGCCCTCGGATGGCGGCTCCTTAAAATCCGAGTCGCTGAGGCTCCCCTCGGTGTCCTTGCCGGCAGGAGTGGACGGCCCTTGCAGCCTGTCGCAGCCCGAGGCCGCTTTCGGCTCCGCTCCTCCTGCAGGCGAAACCCAGGCCATCAGAGGTGCAGAGGCCCAGCGGCGGGGACCGGTCCCCGCCCGACAAGGCGAAGACCCCAGACCCTACCCCTAAGCCCCCTCTCCAGACCCCCCTTTTCCATCTTACCCCTCAGCGCACCCTCTCCCGCGGCCACCAACCTGCTTCGGGGCCCTCGGGGTCGCTCTTGTCCTCAGGCTTCTGGGGCTCGTCCTCGTCGTTCTTCTCCAGATCAATGTTCTCCTCCTCCTCCTCGTCCTCGCTGCGGTTCCTCGGAGTCCAGGTCATCTTGTTCTCCTTCTTGAGGCGCCGTCGCGCGTTGGCGAACCAGGTGGACACCTGGGTGAGGGTCATCTTGGTGATGATGGCCAGCATGATCTTCTCGCCCTTGGTGGGGTAGGGGTTCTTGCGGTGTTCGTTGAGCCAGGCCTTGAGCGTAGCGGTGGCGTCTCGAGTGGCGTTCTTTCGGTACGCCGGGTCCCCGTAAGGGTAGGAGCCCAGGGGCGCCGCGTAAGGGTGGTACCCCAAGGAGCCTGCCATGCCGGGTGTATGGTCGTAGGGAGTGCCCTGCAGGGAACAGGCGGAAAGAAGGTGAGAGCGGGCCATGATCCCCACTGCCACCCGCGCGACCAAAGCACCCTATCCCTGGGACCCGCGGTCGGAGGGCAGTGAGGCCCGAACTCCGCTGGGATAGGGCTGGCGGGCTCAGACCCACCGGCAACCCCTCCCCCTTCTCGGAACGCAGCTGGACCGCCAACTCCCGAGTCCGGTTCTGACGGGGCCTTTGAAACCGTCTCGGCCTCGCCGGTCCCCAGTAGGCCCCGGTCTCCCGGGGCATGTTCGTCAGCGGTGCTCAGATACAACCACCACGGCCAGACCCTCCACCCAGAGAGAGAGGCCCGAGCAGCAGTGGCGACCCTGCGCTCAAAGCCCGGGTGGCTGCACGTTAGGCGCAAGGGGGAGAGCAAGGGAAGCAAAGGCATTTCCCCCCCTCCAAAGAAAGATAAACGAAAAGCTAAAGCTCGTCCCGGCACACCCACCCTTCCAAAAGGGTTACCCCAAACCAAAGCCAGGGTGCTTTACCAGAAAGTGCACCCGGCCGAAAAATCCCGGATGCACCGCAGCTCCGCCGACTTTTCGGAAATTTAATGCCTCCAAATCGGATTGCGGAGATAGGATTACGGATTTGCAACATTTTGGAGGACTAATTAAAGTCGAGGCCAAACGCATTTACATAGACTAAGCATGCTTCTACTAGGATTTCGGGTCTATTTCTTTGGAACTAGTTTTCCAAAATTGCAAAACTTGAAAAAAAAAAAAGATGAAAATGGAAGGGCGGCCTGAAGTTCAAGTTTGAATCAAATGCTGCTCTTGAATTGCAGCGACCTCTCCTCTCTGAACACGTTCCGCCCGCTCAACGATCCGAGCAAGACGCGGTACTCCTTCCCGAGCAACTCCGGGGCCCGAGGCCCGGCCGCAGTAGGGCGAGACCACCACCCAAGTTCGCTAGGGCCGTGAAGCTCGGCGGGGGCGGCCCGCGGTGCGGTGGCGCTGAGGCCCGTGTCCCCGCAGCCCCCGCCTGCCCCGTGCGGGCCCAGCTGCGCTCTCCTGCCGCGGCTCCCGCTCACTCACCACGTACGAAGAGAAGGCGGCGGCCGCGGCCGCGGCTGGGTCGGCGCCGTACTGGAGGTGCGAGTTGTAGCCGGGCGAGGGAGCCGTGAAGGCGGTGGAGCCGGCGTAGGGCGAGAACGCGGAGCCCGACGACGAGCGGCCGAGCTCATCCGTGCGGGGCCCCGAGATGACGCTGGTGCTGTACGCGGGGCACGAGTAAAGAGCTAGCGAGGCGGACGGCTGGTACAAGTAGCCCTGCGGGTAGGACATGGCCACACACGGGCATGGGGCGCTCCGCGCCGCTGCCGCCAACGAGCCAGGCGGCGCCCTGCGAGGGCGAGCGGGCCGGCACCTGGCCTCCGGCTGCCCCGGGCCGCCGCTCCTCGGGCCCCGGCTCCCGGGTTCCGGCTGGCAGCACCTCCTCGCTGGCTTCCCGCGCGCCTCCGGCTGAGACCGCCGAGCCGCTCTTCTGCGCTCCTCACTCGCCTCGGCTGGATTCTCCCCCCTCCCTTACTGCTTTCTCTTTTCCCCCCTCGCTCTTTGCACCGGGGGGCTCTGCTTTTGGCTTCGCAAAGGTCCTGCCAAGATGCTAAGTTGGAAATTGAGGATTCTGACGCCTTGTGCGCGCCTGAAGCTCCTCCTTCCCGGGGTGTATTCGGTGGTTGGACTGGCAGGAGCCTCTGCGCGGCCACAGCCAACCCGGCCGCCAGGCGCGCCTCGCCCTCTCCCTCTTCCTCCCCGGCTCCCTCTCCCGCTCGCTGGCTCTCCCCTCGCCCCTCCCTCGTGCCCGCCTCTCCTCTGAAGCCCTCGTCTCCACCCCCCTTTTTCTCTGCCCCCTCCCTTCTCTGGTCTCTCCCTCTCTGACTCTCGAGCGCCGGCCCCAGGATGACAATCACATCCCAGGCGCGCCGCTCTCTTCCAACTTTCCTCCTTGGCTAAGTCCGGGTGGAGCGGCCGTTCCGACGCACCACAGGCCCTGGTGGCAGGTCTGGCCGATCCAAGGCACAAAAGAAAGGAGGCGGAGGACTGCCCGTAGGTGAATGCTTCTGCTCTCACCTCCCTATAGTATACCGCGGACTTAGCGGATTTCTTGTTGGCTAGGAGGCTGGGCTCCAAGGCAGATCGCCACCCCGCTGCCCCTGGCTTCTCCCCCAAAGCAGGGGCCCCGAAAGTGAGTTCAGGATCCGGAATGAAGGTCCCTGGAAGAGTCCGATGAATGCCCTAGTCCAAGGCGAGGGAATCCGGATGATTATACTTCGCCAGCAGTATACTGCTGCAGCAGGTGGGCGAGAGACGGGCCTTGGACATCTGCACTTATTGGATCCGGCCTTTCTTCCACCAACTCCCCTCCAGACGGAGAGGCAGAAGACACTGGGGGCCTGGGACATGTGGTAGTAGCGTTTCTCTAGAGGGGAGGCAGTGAGCTAGAGCTGCTGGACGGAGAAGCAGCTACACCAGAATAGGTCTCTGGACCCCCCTTCCCCTCCCCACCTGGCCCAAGCCTCGCTGCTTCGTTCTTGGCGCTTTCCATGCGAAGCCCTCTCCGCCAAGGCCAGTGGTGGTGGTGGTGGAGGATGCGGGTCCCCTTCTCCTTCGCACGCGCTCTCCCACCCGCCCATGCTGCACTCACTGTAAACACTCCACAGAGCAGTTCCCAACCCAGCCGCTGTTTGTTCAGCGAGGCGCTGGCAAGGTAAACACACCACTGAGTCACAGGCAGAGCCCTTGCCCACGACGGCCACACAGCGAAAGTACAAAATAGACCATCTGCCAGCCTCTCCACCCCACGCTGCCACAAGCCACAGACGCTTTCGATCTCGGGGACTGACAGGGGCGCTGGTGAACCAGGACAGGGGCAGGCACATGGTTGGACACTCCGCCGGAGCCTGATATATCAGGGAATTTGCGGCCTTTTATAATGGGGTCACACGCAAGTCGAAGCACGACTATACACAAAGTGCCCCGCAATGATTTTGATAGGCAGGACACACTGATTTCCCGACCTCCGGCCCCGTACTCAAACCCACTGGGCAAGCAAGCACCCGCTCAGACCCGCGACTTAGCGCACGCGCCCTGGCTCCTCCCCTCCGTCAGCTTCTTCAGGCTCCGCCCCTCGAGCGCTATTCTCCGAGACCCTGCGGATCCCCTCGGCCTTTTCTCCCTGCCTTCGCCTCTAATTGGACGCTGGCTTCCACTGACATTGTTCCCCGAAGACTTGAGCCCGCCTCCCTCCAGGCCCGGGAGCCGAGGGGGCGGGGCTGGGCGGGGCGTCGGCGCCCTATTGTCATGGAGACGGAAAGCCAGTGGCAGCGGTGGCGGGCTCAGCCGGGCAGAGGTGGCTGCGAGCCAGCCGAAGCTGAGGCCAGGCCCAGCGGCCCGGGCAACCTAACGGGGAGGGGCGCGGAGCCGGCGAGCTGCGGCCTCTCGGGCAGCCCAGGGGCCGTGTCCTGCCGGAGGCAGCTAGGCCCGGTGGTCGCATGGAGCGCCTCGGAGCGTCCCCGCCCCGCTGCCTTGCCCCCGCTGCCGGCCCCCGCCTCTCGCGGCCCCTCCGCTCCTGAGCGACCGCCCCCGGCTCCGCCCGCCGCCGTTCAGCCCCTCGCGGTAACGGTCGGTAGCGGCCCGCGCGCGCCGCCCGCCGGGGGCTCGCGTTGGCCACGAGGGAGCGTCCTCGGCCCGCGCTCCCGCGACGCGGAGGAGAGGTGAGCTCTGCGCCCCCATCCCGCCTGGTCCCCCACCCCGTAGCGCCCGGGCTTCCCGCCCCTCGAGCAGCATCCGCGTCCCTTCGTGAGCCGGCTAGACGCGGCGGAGCGCCGCCGAGCGCCCGGCGGGCAGAGGCCGAGTGAGTCGGGGGCGGGTTTCTCCTGGTGTCACGGACCCCGGGCGGGCGCGAGTGGGTCCCTTCCCTCCACGCGCGATGGCTGCACCCTCTCGGCCCTCATCCGGGATGCTGAGTGCCGAAATGGAGCCACGGAGGTTTGTGCCGCCGAGGATCCGAGCCTGTCGCGCAGACCGCCTCCTTACATCCTGCTGCCGCTTCGGGCCGCTAGGCGGTTCCCCTCCCCCAGCCCCCTTCCGCTCTCCTTTTACCGTCTCCTTTCGGGTGTCCCGGCCTGGAGAGAAGCCGGAAAGACAGGGAAGCGTTTAGCATTTATGGTTCTATTGCTGTGGTTGTCAGCTCCGCTCTACGTCAAATTTAAGACTCATTTCTTGGGGATGTCTCTATTTTCTGCTTTATTTACACACGGATGGCTTCGCGGCTCGGCTGCCCACGGCCGCGCGGCGCCTGCCGTAGACCCCGGGCTCCTGCACGGAAGGGAAGACCGGGTGGTTAGCGGGCGGAAGGGGTTCGGGGAGCATCTGGCGGATTTCTCCGTGTTCGTGCGGAAGCTTTCACTTTTGGGGGGGCCGGTAAACGCGAGCTTTTCACTTTTTATCGCGGTAGGGGTGGCAGTACGTTACCGCCCCCCCTTCCCCGTTTCCTCCCTTTATTCTTGGGCTTTTCCGTGGGGGACCCTGCGGGCTTGTCGGTGGTCGTTTCCTTGGGCTGTTGTCACTTGAAGCGTCCTCCCCGAGCCGAGGTGGCAGCTACTTCCCTCTCACTTCGCGTTACCAAGACGACTTAGTTTGGGGGTGGGGGAAGCTGACTATTGCGTTTTATCTTTCTGAACGTTTTTAACTTAGGCTAGGGACAGGTAGGTATGTCCTGGTCGTTTTTCACGCCCGAGTTTAAATTTCTTAATTTTACAGCTCCCCAAGGATTTATTGGTTCGTCCTGTCTGCACCGAGCCAGTTAACATAACTCTAAAGCAGTTAAAAATAAGGTGCCCCATCGTATGGCTCAGACATGGCCATGGAGCTCGCTCTTTGAGTTTTCGGCTGCACAGCTGTCATTGTTTAAATCGGGCGCAAAAGGAGGTTATTCCTGTTTATTTAGCGTAATAACTGTTTACAGTGAAAACTTGAAAGACTCGTGAAAGTAGGTCTGCTGTCTTTTGAAGATCTCATCATTCTTGAGAGAGAGACACAACACCGGCGCTTGGAGAGGCGACAGATCGCTTCCGTCATATCACTTTGCTGTTTCGGGGAGTGTACTTAAAGGATTATGATTGATAAGGCTGTCCTACCAGGGAATGTTGACACAGGTGTGCATCGTTATCTTAATTAAGATCCTGAGAAAGTGTGGTCTATGAAACGGCGACATAAGGAGGGCCACATATTTCTGTACGGTCTTGCTTTTGGAGAATTGAATTGCACTCCAGACCCGTCTTTGAGCTTCCAGATTTTTGTGAGCACTTTGGCAACAGAAGTTTTAGCGAGAAAGGAGAGTTCAACGTGGAGTGTTCCGGCATGTGCTCCTGCTACTTGTGGCTTTGGGGCAGCGCCTTTGTCGGCCTTCTTTGTGCTCTGCCTTGGTGGTTACTAATTGGGAAATAAAAGCGTGGGGCAGTATATTAAGCAAATGCTTATTAGTGTTGGAAATAAATCTGTAGAGGAAGGCGTGCTTCATGTGTAGGAACAGGAATAAAAAGGTGAATATATCAGGCATTTAGGCCACATCATTTTTTGGGGAAAACATTCAATGTTTTAATGATCGAAAACAACTTCTCTTTTTCCTATCATCAGGTACTTAGCTACATTGCTTATGGAATGCTTTGTTTTTATTTCCGGAAAGAGAAAACAGGCTGTTTTATTTTTCCAAAACACTGTTCTGTAGATTCGAATTGGTAAGTGAACATGGCAGATTTAGCCTCTTAATAGTTTAAGGATTCGAAACACACCCCTGGTGACCACTAAATTAATGTTACTGTCCGTGGCTTGAAATCTCGGAATGGAGAAACAATAGCAAGACGGATACTGTTGATCACATTACCCTTGGCTTACCCAGAACCTAATACCCTTTCACATCGGTATTGCATTAAGGTTTACCCCCTCTCTTTGTAGATCACGATTTCCTGGAAGTCGGCTGTCTATCAGTGCGTATGTGAGACGTGTGAGGGTTTTTGTTTAATGTGAAAACTCACTGTAGGAAGAGGAAATGAAAGTGGAGGAGGCCGTGGGCACAGTGATCGGAGAGGCCAGGTGTAGGGTCACAGCTCGCTCCTGACTCCAGGGGTAACTCGCTGGCTAGCCCTACCTGGTAAACTAAAACCAAAGACAGACTTGTTTGCTTGAAATTAAAACGAGAGCATTAATTTTGAGGATAATTGCTTTACTTATCCCCCAACACCCCCATCAGAATGTTTTTTTTTCTGGCAGCTAAAAAAATGAAGATCAGCATCCCCATGCTATTTCCCATGTATTATTTTAAAATTTGACATGCCATGTCAAAAGAAACGAAAAAGGAATATATGAATTAATTACCTGGCATTCATTTTTATGAATAACAAATAATTATTAATAGAACTCTTAGGAAAAACTCAAATGTTCTTTAGTTGATACCATGCAAGTAAATGAAACTGTGTAATCCCTGGGTGAATTATAGATCATGAAAACAGTATTATATTGTGAAGTAGCACAGCCTGTTTTGTGTAGTAATAGCTCAATGTCTGTGTATTTCCCTTCAATTTCTACATTTTGTCAGCTTCTGTATTTTTAACCTTTTTGGTGTGATTATTTGCTGTTTTATAGAGAATAATTGTTTTTACTAGAACAGTAGTTGCTGCACCTCGAAGAGGACGTAAAATCTCGGAATCTTTTTCTTCTTCACTAATGACCCTGGTTTGCTGTTATGTCACTGTTCCGAGGTGTGATTCTTACGACTTATTTCTGCATAAGCCTGCAGTATTTTTATAGCCAGAGTATACCTAACCACCAATTTAGCTTGGCAAATTAACTTAGATGCTTCAAAATTGAAAACCAGTATATCCTAATGTAATTTGAATTTAAGTCTTTATTAGTAAGGATGCACTTAACATTTGTTCAGGAGAAGGGAATATAATTTTCTCTTGCAGTTGTCATTTATGTAATTCATTTTTCTAGCCTTTTCTCAGGCTAATGATATTCCATACCTTGATAGGGCCTTTATTTGTTTACTTGCCATAATATGAAGTGATTCCTTGGAGAAAATTAGATTAGATATTCATGTCTAATATCCCAAAAGTATTTAACTAGCCTTCTGTGTTTACCTAAACAGAATCCTCTCCGTTTTCTGTGCAGGTGATAAGTATGAGGCTTCCGTAATACATTTGGATGTTTTCAGCTAAGTTGGCTTCTGAACTGTGGGGTTCCTCAAATGCCGGCTGAACTTTGTCCTTGCACGTCCCCAGGCTCATCTGCAAGTGCGTGTCTACACAGCGCGTGTGCGTGGAGTGAGCCCCAGGTAGCATCAGTGTTGGTTTTACGAAAGTATTTGTATTGCTGTTAGGCACCGAGCGCAGAAAGTCACTTGAGGCCTTTGATTGTGTAATTGTACTAGTGCATTAAACAGAGGCTCAGGAGGAGAAAACATTTCGATTCCTGGAAATGCTGTGAATAATTTATTTTTAACGATGTGATTAGATAGTGAAATTTACAAAAGTGCTTTTCATAAAAATCAATCCTGGGGTTATATTTGATAAACCCTAGAATTATTATTTAAAGAAATAATCTGTTCAGACCAAATTGCAGTTTCTGATTATTTTCATCACCCAGTTCTTTCCAGAATAAATGTAGTGGGAGCATCAGCTCCAGGCGTGAGCGCCACACTCTCTCAATAACTGAGAATGCAGTTATGTGCAGAACTTGTCATTTCTCAGCAAAATGGGGGCTGCCGAATACAGGCCGATGAGAAAAGCCGTGAGAAGAAATGATTTCGCAGAATATTTGTGTCGTGCAGTGCGGAGGGCAAAGGACGGGATTTGGTGAGAGGGAGCATTTCGTTAAGCAAAAAGAAATGGTTGTGTGACCCAAAAAAGCACATTTTACAGAGGACGTCTGTAGCTAGTAGAGCCTGCAATGGAACAAATGCTTCTCTGTGAATTCTTTCAAAGGCACGAAAGTGATTTTTAATGTCATGCAAAGCAATGTATGATTGTACTTAAAAAATACACTCGTGTCCCCCTGTCGCCGATTAGGTCTGATGGACGTGGGGTTTCATAGATGACGAGGAGCTGAAGCATCACAGCGAGTTAGAAAGTGCACGACACTAACGCAAAGAAAATGTTAGGTGGTGAGTATTCTGATTTCTCTTTGTGTGGCTTGAAGCTTACTCCCCCCCCCACCCCGTATGGTCTTAACCATGTATAAAGTTGCAGAATTTAAAAGGTTAGAGTAGTGGGAGGTTTTTCCTCCTAGGGATAAATATAGGAAAAATCTAAACGTACTTGCGAATTGGCTGAGGTTTATATTTGCCGTCAGCCAAAATATATTATTAAGTGGAATACGCCATGTATATTAATGATATTCAAACATATTAAAACTAAAACTCCTTTGATATAAACTAGGTATGGGGGGGCCTGGCGGGAGGTTCCCCACTCTTTTGAGAATATGAGGAAAACATGTCCTTTCAGCAGTAATAGGTTGTGGCCGATTAATTGAGAAGGTTGTCCTAAATGTCCTCTGGTGGAAATAGCTGGAGTATACTCTTTGAGAAATGTATAATTCGGGAATAGAATCAATTGAGGTGTTGGTAATTAAACTGTGCTCCCACGAAGGAGGGGAGTGGAGGGAAGGTGAGGCTAACTGTTGCTGTTTCTCTTTTCGAGAC
>PVKM010016725.1:0-26541 GCA_004027735.1 Carollia perspicillata
CAGTCCTAGGGATATTCTTGCATCTGTCCCTGTCATGACTGCGAGGCCCTTGGGAGGGGGTGCCTTACCCACTCAGCACAGGGCAGGTGGGTGCTCCACAGGAGGCTGCTTCTCCCTTCCTGCGGCACAGGCATATGTGTGTCACACAGTCTGGGACTTCTGAGATCCTGTCTTGCATTGTCACCATGCTATACGTTCTCCATTCAAGAATTATGCATTGCGCACATACTAAGTACCAGGTATAGCACTAAGGGCCAGGGGCAGAAAATTCAGTTGAATTACAAGCTGCCAGTCTGGGGGGGGGGGAACATAAAACAATGAAACTGTGATACAGACATGCCCCTGGAGGGCTCTGATCCCCAACAGCCGTGAGATGGGGCTGGTTATTTTCTCTAATGCCTCTGGTTGTGCACCCTGGGTGAAACGGTGCACCGGGGTTCCCAGGCCTGCTTTGTGGGTGACTGTTACCAGGCTGAAAGCTAGCCGAGTGCTCTCAAGCCCAATGTTTGGTTCACGTGGCTTAGAAAAACCCAGCTGTATGCCGCAGTCATTCGGTCCTTTACCACCTAAGTAAGTATTTCTAAGGTGCGTACCACAGACCAGTATGACGTCCATGAAGAGGCAGAGTAGGACTGTTTATCTGACATAATTAGGGAAGAATGTATTCCTCAGGTTTAGTTTTTCTTAACATACCCTCCCGAAGCCACGCGTGTGTATAAATTTTGTTGGCAGTCTATATGTACTCCATTTCCTTGGCTTCTGGTCCAGAGCACATGAAATACAAGTTCCTTTATTTGGCGACTTGACGTGATTGTATGAGGCTCCGATGCTCAAGGAGGAGCGTGCTGTGCGGGCTGGCGGTCTCTGCTTACACCAAACATCCCAGACTGCGGCTTTGAAAAAAAATCCCACAACGTCCGCCTCCTAATTTTTAGAATCTCCTGTTAACCTATTAGTCATTGCTCCTTCCTGCTTTTAGTGTTAACCTTTTGAAATTTACTGCTTTACTCTGCTGTGGCTGTAACATTAGAAAAGTGAGCGTTAGCCATTCCCTAGAGTAAAAACAGGCCTTGGATGGGAACTGAGAGCCTCGCTGGAGTCGGGCAAACGTTAGTTCCTGGGCACTGTGCTAGGCGACAGCATTTACGGGCTCTGGCTGCCCAGCTCCCTAAGTAAAATAGACTAGCGCCCCCTCCCGGCCATGCAGGGTAAGGCAGAGGCTTCTCAGGAGATGCTCCAAGTTTCTCATGTCAGAATGGTTTTGAAATACGACGTGTTGATTTTTAACATAAGCAAAAACCCCTTCCGGTCAGAGGCTATTGCTGGCCCTGTCCCCAGCCTGCCAGCAGTAGGTGCGAACTGAGCCGCAGTGCGTGGCATGAGGATGAACGGGCGGAAATATCTCGCCGCCTGGACTGACGCACACACCCGGCGCTGCACTGAACCTCCAGCGACGAGTGGCGCCACGCAGCGCGCTGGGCACCTCCGAGGGCTGGCCTGCCTACAGTGGGGCCCGTCTCCTCGAGGCTTTTACCGCAAAATTCTCTTGGGCACCCGTTTTAGCAAGTGAGGTCAATGCAAAGTGACCCCTTACCTTTTTCTTTCCTTCCTTCCTTCCTTTCTTTCCTTTCTTCTTTCCTTCCTTTCTTTCTCTTTCTTTCTTTCTTCTTTCCTTCCTTTCTTTCTCTTTCTTTCTTTCCTTCCTTTCTTTCTTTTCTTTTTCCTTCCTTCCTTCCTTCCCTTTCCTTTCTTTCTTAACAATATAGTTTGTAACAGCCTTTCATTAAAATTCCTTGAAACTCTGGCCCACTGAAATTGAATAACAGCTAACTATATCTCAGTAGGCTGTGCTTTCAAAAAGTTGAAAGTTGGAATTAACAAACGGAATTTTTCAGGCCATAAAAGCAGAAAAACATTTAAAAGATAACGAAGAGCGCACATCTCATCTCATTCCCAAGCACCCGCCCCTCCGTGGGGTGAACTCCTCTTCCTTCGCGAGGTGCACTGCTGGAGCGGCTGCAGCAATGGACTCCCGTGAGAGCCGGATTTAGTTCTGACGCATTCAATTACTCAGGCTCAAAGGTGGAAGCACCAAGTGGAGTTCTGACTCATCATAAAAGAGTATTTAAGGCCTTGGCACTACATCGCAGCAATCATTCAAAGAAAATAATAAAGTTGCCCAGCCGCTCGTCTGGCTGCAAACGCGGTGATTATCAGAGGGAGCCATAAACTTCTGCGAGCAGATAAATTCTCCTAACAGGTTTGACCCAGAACGGCACTGGCTCCTGGCTTTTATGTTCTGCAGTCCAGGCACTGTCTCAGAAGTTGCTGGAATGTAGGAACAGTTTGAGTTATGGAAACTACCCGCTGCTAGAAAAAAGAAACACGATGCAGAAGATTAGACAGACAGCTTGGGGACAGCCGACTGCTCCGTTCTCCCCTTCAATCAAGTCTGAACGTGTTTTATGACTGCCCTTGAATTCTCACTACCGCCCCGAGGAGACAGGGCTCGGGCTACTTTCCTCAGAATGAAATAAAGTTCCCCACAGAACTGAGTCCAGCAGGGGCCCGGAGTTGGGGCCTCAATGCCAAAGAGCCCGGGGAGGAAAGAAAATGTAACTTTCAGGAACGAAGAGCTGTGCTTTACATTTTTTCCACTGGGCTTTTAGATTGAAATTGTCATTTCAGTTCCACAAAGCATAAAAAGCGCATGTCTCTAATATGCTCACAGGCAGAGCCAGTGAAGACAGTTCAGGAATCGTTTTCTGTGGGACTTGCTGGGGCTGTTATGACTCGGCAGCAACATTCAGAAAGTGCCTGTGAAGACAAGCAAGCTTCTAGAGGAACCCGAGGTGCCACGTCTGTCAAAAAGAGGTTATACGCAAGTACGGGGAAGAGAACCTAATTTGGGGACCAAAATGTCCGGGAACCCTCATCCTGGGGTTAGGGGAGGCCCGAAGGAAGGCGTGCGCACGACACCCGCCTGAGGAACAGAGACAGTATCGTTTTGGGGGTGAACCTCAGGAGCAGAGGAAGAGCGCTGATCGGTCCCCCGACTCTCTGCAGCCCTCAGATGATGACATCTTGAAAAAACATTAACTGTTTGCAGACAGCACACATTGTTCACAGATCCGGGAAGACAGGAGGGGTGGGGCATTCTACGGAGACCGCAAAAGAACTCCTTAGGATTTAGGATTGCTGAGGACTGGAACCGAGGGCTCACATCCCACATCTGCCATTCAAACCCCAGAGCAGGGCCAGGCTCTGCTGCGGCCTCCTGGTTTCTCACAAACGGTCCTTCGGAGAATCTGTTTGCACCTGCATCTCCCACGTCTGGTTCTCAACTGAGCTGACCCGGTTTCCAGCACACTGTTCCTCTCCCCTTGACCCAGAGTGGAGCGCAGGCCCTGACGGGGCCCTCCCTGCAGTCCGAGGCTGAGGCCTCTGGTGTGAGAAACGGCGACTGGCCTGCCCGAGGCCACGGCCCCTGTCAGAGGAGTATTTATACCAGCAGCTGTCTTCGTCAGACGGAGTCCAAATGCGAAAGGCACTTCTATCTGGGCATCAGGGATTAGCAAAGATCCTCCCGGAGGGCGGGGCAGTGCACGGTTCCTCACACATCACATTATTCTCGGGGCAGTTGGGGCATCCAGTTAATGCCAGGGCTGCAGGGAGGCCCAAAAATCACTGGACAGTAGCTCAGTGCACCAGAGAAAGGTTTAGCTTCCAGCTGCAACTCCAAGTCACAAATGCTATTTTAGCTGGGGAATGTTTGCTGGCTCAACCTCTTGGGCAACCCAGGCAGCCACGTTTGTTTTAAAATGACACGGGACACCCCGACCAGCTCAGACCTAGCTGTTTGTGGACGGCACGTCCTGTGCACAGGGACACACCCTCTCTGTCAGGATGCAGCAGACTTCAACACTCAAGGCGGGGCACAGAAACACTGACATGCTTGCAGTTCAAATAAAGCATGGTCTTAAGCTCAATAATCACTTAGGGCTGATTTGGGGAAGATGTGATCTCATATCTGTAAGGTTTTTAACTGTGGTTCGACGTGAATTTGCTTTCGGGGAAGTCAGTAGATTGAAAAAACCTTACCAAATATAGTAAAGCCAAATCTATAAATGAGTGCAGAGAGGAAAACCATTTTTAGGATGCCCGAGTCAGCAGGTTTACATGCCTTGATTCTTTAGTTTGGGGTCTAACTGTATCTTGTGACCAAAATGCCAGGATTCTCCCAAGTTTCTGAGTACTTCCCACCCCTACTCCATTACTGTCCACATGGGAGAGATCACAAATTGACGATTATTGACGTCTGTGTTCAAAACACCCAAATATATTTGAGCATATGTGCAGATCTCTGGCAACTGTGTGCCTAAAGAGTGTACTCGTGACATGTTTTCATTACAGAATTCCTAAAGAGAAACCTCAAAACTAAAATGCCACATCATATTAAGAGTTTGACGCTTTGGAAGAAATATTTCGAATGCTATTTCTCTGCTTCTTTAAATCCCTGAGGCTTGGTGCCAGCGCTCCAAGAGCGGTTTTCACCGGAAGACAGAATGAATACGTTCGCCATAGGCATTTTGTACTTTTGCTTCCTTTATTAAAAACTTAAATTTAGACGTATTGTTCCAATTCCTTTGGTTTATACACACGTTTTGTTTTCATACCCTTAATCACACCGCCACGGCCACCCACCTCGCTCCCTGAAGGCCACGCTTTCCCACGGCCTCCCCTTGCCCTCCGTTCCCGCCATTCCCCGCTGTGCGCAGCCCCTTCTCCTTCATGTTCGGGAGACGCGGGCCCTGCATCCTCCCTGCTCAAGGGTTTCTCTGAATCTTTAACGACAGCTGTATTCTCAACTCAGTGAAACAACTGAGAAAGACAACTCCCCTTACGAAGCCAACGTCACTACCTAGAGAAGGGCTGTCCTTACTGCTCTGTGCCCCGGGGTCCTCAGAACACCAGTGTGCACATTCTCCTCCAGTCAACACGAAGGCCGAAGCAGACAGCTGAGCAGTCAATGAACAACTTACGATTGCAGGAGCAAACTGCCATTTATTCTAAAAGGAACAACTTACTGTAACGCAGGTAAAAGGCGGTTTTGGAAACCACATGTTCTCTGCTGCTGCCCCGCAGGCTGGGCTTCCGGCATGGCAGTCCCGCCTCAGACCCACGGCGTCTCCCACGTACCAGGAGGCCTGTCCAGACACTGTGAAAGAGGGACATTTACTGAAGAAGGTACAAGAAACCCCGTACACAGGACGACGACACATCAACCCCCTTCAAAGTAGGCACTTTGGGACCTCACACAGTTCTCCCAGTGTCTCCTTCACACTTCAAAACGCTGTGCAGAATCCTTTGTTGGAACTGCCATCAGCCACCCTGTTGTATTTTCCTGAACCTCATGGATGGTATGAAATCTCTTCACTTTTGAAGCTGTTTTAGTTTTGGGAGAAGCCAGAAGTCCCAGGGTACCAAATCTGGGCTGTAGGGGGCTGAGTTACCTGGGTCGTGGATCTTTGTTGATTGCAGCCCGCACACGTTCAACATTCTCGGGTGTTCTGCTTGTTGCAGGCCTTCCAGAACATGGATCACTCTCAACAGAATCTCAATCATCTTTGAAGCATTTGTGCCACACTTTTATTTGCTCTGCACTCATTGCATCGTCCCCAAAAGCCTTCGGAATCATCTGAATAGTTTCCACAGAAGAATGTTCAAGCCTAACGCAAAATTTGACGCAGACTCGTTGTTCTACTCGTTCAGTCATTTTGAATGTGACAGAACACAGTACACGTGCTCACTCAATGGCATCTATCATCCCCACTAACTAGTACAGTGAAGTCGTCATTGTTCATTCACGCACATTTCAGTCCACTCTCCTTGGCTGCCAGGTTACAGCAATGTCATGCAAACCGTTCTCGTTATATTAACAATGGCTGGGCTTTTTCCCCCGACAGACCTCATTTTTCTGTTCCTGATGCCTGTTCCTCTGATTTACCTGGAATCAATGAATCTGGGTGGGAAAAAGAAGATTTTTTAAGAAACTGATCAACGTTGGGTCTCATGTTAGAAAACCACCAAACATCAATGGGAACCATGTCACTGAAGAGCACATCTGGGTAACATCCTGAATTTTTTTTCAGTCAACTAAGCTCAAGTTTCATGCTGGAGGATCATTCCCAAGATTCATATGCTGACAGCATATGCACTAATTTTCCGATTTTAAATTTGGGCACCTCCAAAGCATTAAACAGGTCATCCCTGGAATCAATTTTTGAAATACTTAAGGTTTAAAAAATAATAATTTGTAGCAGTACGTAGTGTCCAACAGAAAGCACTCCATCTGTTAAACAATATCTTGGCTGCAAAGCTTCTCTTACTGTTGTGGATAGATAATGACATGGGGAAGTCATTACCGCCGTGGCAACAGTACCCAGAACTATCAGAGGAAAATTGCACATGGGACGGCTGGCTCTCGAGCAGTCATGCCTCAGCTTCCTCCGGCCTATGCTTTTTCTGCGAGTCTGGTGTGCTCTAGGGTACCATCAACCCAGAGCGGCTCCAGACTACAGATTGCGCGACTTCACCGAGTCCCACACTTCCGGAATCATTCATTCCACCAACATGACCTGCCTCGCTTCAAGCACAGTGAATTAAATCGAGTGCCTGGGAACGAAATCAATAAACACCTAATAAATATACGTTATGGTGTAAAAAGTACAATAGAGACGAGAAAAAGCAATGGCCCTTCCTTTCTGTACTCTGTACCCCCACCTTACTTTGTACTTGCTTCTCATTTCTCACGCTGGCTGCAAGACTTGGGCACCATGTCTCTCCGCAGGCACCGTGCCGAGCACGCAGCACTTGCTTACAAAACGTGTGTAGAACGAACCAATTCCCCACTTAGGTCGCCATTCAACAAACCTTTTCCCGGGCCAGGTCCAAGGCCTTAAGTAGGGTGGAAAGTCAACGCCCCCAAGCCCGGATAGGATCACACAGACGAGAACGCTTTACAAACTTTTAAAATAAAAGCTGTTTTAGAGAAATAATCGTGCGCCAGAGGCGGGGACCCAGAAGCCTGACGTGGAACTCTGCTCTCACGTGGGCAGCAGGGCGCCAGGATAGGGCATGCACCTGTGACCCAGGGCCAAGTGACGTAGGCCGTGCAAGCCTGTAAGCCCTGCCCGGTCCGGACTCCGCCACGAACGACCGCTTTTGCCGCAGCCCTAGGGAGGCACCGGAGTCGCTCACCTAAGCTGGGGAAGACCCACCCAGGCCTTCTGCGGCCCTAGTTACTACCCCTAACGCAGAAACCAGAGGTCGGCCAGCCACGTTGCTATGGCAACTCAACCACCGCCTGTACCGGAACCGGAACCTTCCTCTAGAAGTGACCCCTTCCCGGCGTTCCGCGGAGCGGCGAAGACCCGCCCAGTGCCTTTCCCGGTCTTCCGGGCTGTCTCAGCGGACACGCCCACCCTACCGAGGAAAGTCGTCTTTGCCCGCGTTTCTCCCCTCTTTGCCGCGGAGGGTGGCTCTGATGGACATCCACTCCCTCCAATCAACTAACAAAGAGGTTGGCGCGGGCCAATGGTAAGACTGCAGGATGAGGGTAAGGACCACCTTTAACCCGTCGGGGAGGGGCGAGTAACACGATTGGTAAACTCGAGTAGTTGCCGGCCAGCCTTCTCCAATCAAGAAGAGCAGTTTGGAGCCAGCCCAATGAGGGCCTCGGGGGGTGGGGGCGGGGAAAGGCTTCTGGGGGCGAGCCGTGGTCCCCGACCGTAGAGGGTTCCGGCGAGCTTGCGGGATGAGCGGGTCCTTGGGCCGGGCGGCGGCGGCTCTGCTTCGCTGGGGGCGTGGCGTGGGCAGCGGCGGCCTGCGGGGTCCCGGAGTGCGGGCGGCGGGCTCGGGGGGCGGCGGCGCCTCGGCGGAGCAGCTGGACGCGCTCGTGAAGAAGGACAAGGTGGTGGTCTTCCTCAAGGGCACGCCGGAGCAGCCCCAGTGTGGCTTCAGCAACGCGGTGGTGCAGATCCTGCGGCTGCACGGTGTCCGGGACTACGCAGCCTACAACGTGCTGGACGACCCCCAGCTCCGGCAAGGTCAGGGCCCGCCGAGTGCGGGGTGGGGACGACAGGCCCAGGCCCCTCCTCGGGACCGAGGGTCTGTCTGGGGTTTGCGTGGGGTCAGGGCATGGGGTACTACTAGAGAATCTCGGGTGGGGACGTGATTGACGTGGACAGGGCCCAAGGACCTGGGGCTGCGGTACTGTTGTCAGTTTGGGCAGTGGGGTAAGCCCTAGCCGCTCACCGGTCCTCACACGGAGCTGGGACAGGCGTCTCTGGGCCGGTTCTCTCGGGCTGCGTCCGAAAAGAGTGGTTGGCAGCCTCGCTGCCCGCTCTGCATCGCTGGGCAAGCGGGGCGAAGGGGGGTATAGTAAGCGCGTAGCAGGTGGGCGCTTTTGGGCGAACCTCGAGGGCGTTGGCCTGTCCTTCGGGTGGAGAAGCAGGTAGGGCTGTGGACGGTGGGGCCGAGGTTGCCGTGGTCCGAGGCTGGTGGGGTCAGAGACTGGCCTCTCCAGCGTCATCCTCTGCTGTTGGTCTGAGCTGGGATCTGGTGGTGTGGGAGGAAAGGGCAAGAAATCAGGGCCAGGGGAGACTCTGTGGCGCCAGGGCTGGGAGAGGCTTGCCGGGGGAGGGACAGGGAGCGAGTCCTGGCCCCTAGCTGACGCAAGCTTGTAGCACATGAAGCCAGGGGCCAGGTGGGACCTGTGGCTTTTCACTGGCCCAGGCTGTGGAGAGAGGCCCTGCCTGCCAGCTAGCATCTGTCCTGCCGAGCACCCGGCTGCCGACCTTTGGTGCTGGTCTCCATGGGTCTGTGCCCTGGCTAAGGTTGGACGGCGTTGGTGGAGAAATGGGGAGGTTGTGCCTGTACCGCCGGGAGGATGGCCTAGGTACCCTGCGTTCCTGTAGAGACTTGAAATGCCCGAGTCCTGGCACCTCCCTGAGCCAAGAGCTGTTGAGTTGCAGTGTTCACAAAGGAGTCTTGAAGCACCAGGTTCTGTTATTTTACTGTAGGAGCCTACGTTTTGTTATCCTGTGTTTACGAGTGGCATCCTGCACTTGAAATTATCGGTCGTAGCCATTCTCAGGACGAGACAGGCTGGTGTCATGGAAAGGCTTTGCGTCGATATCCGTCCGGGGCCAGCTTTCTGATCTAATGGTTGTTGTTAAAAACACAACTGATAGTATGCGTATCTGTATGTGCATTTTGCCTTCTTGAGAGTAGGGGACGTGTGTCAGGCCACTGCCTGGGTGCTGCGTATTGTTTATCCAGGGCAGGCTTTCAGGGAGTGCTTTAATAAGTAAGTAAATGCTTTTATTTATCATCGTAACCTCTCTTCCATGCTCTTAAAAACATCATGAACACTCTTACATTTTTGCCGATTCAGATCACCATTGTATTTCTTGCTTTGGGAACAGTGTCTTTTGAATGAGTAGTCATTATCCTATTGTTGATGTGTATTAAGCACTTGAACACTTGTTCAGCCTCTTCAGTGTCGGGGAATTTAAGGCAATAGTAAAAAACCTGTGACATTGGCAAACCTTACAAGTTGGTTAATAAGTTGTGTGTGTGCATGTGTGCGTGTGCACAAGCGTGCAGTGGATGTGTCGTGTGCTGATGATGAGAGTCTGCAATAGTTTCCATCGCTCTGGAGGGATGTGAGCACACTGACGGGTCCTCCCGTGCCATCTGTGCCTAGCTGAGTTGATGGTGAGGGGGGCCGAAGACCCCGCTGCTTCACTCCCGAGTGTGTAGTCCAGAGCGGGAGCTGACCCGCTTCCTGTGCGAAGGGCCTGAGAGCGAACACTTCCAGTCTTCATGGACTGTGCAGCGTGTGTTGCCACTGTTCCTCTCGGCTGCAGCCGGAGAGCAGTCAGGGGTAATGCGTAAGTGAGTAAGGAGGACCAGGTTCCAATCAGACTTCATTTACAAAAGCAAGAAGTGGACCGGATTTGGCCCAAAGGCTGTAGCGTGTCACCCCTCGGTCTAGACAGATGCCTGCATGTGAGTTAGGAGACATGTAAGCATGTTCTTTGCAGCATTGCTTGGAATGATGAAAAATTGGCAGGAGGAGGAGATCTGGTTCTGTTAGTAGCAGACTGGATAAACTAAATTATGGTTAAAATGAATCGATGTATTTATGTGACTAAATTTCAGAAAGATACAATGTTTAGTCAAAGAGTCAGTTGCAAAAATGTTGCCATTTGTGTATGTAAATGTTAAAGAAGACAGCCTGTCCCATATAGTGCAGCTCTGCGGATGCAAGTGTAGGTCATGGGCAGGAGAGACAAAGGCTACAGGCCAGAGGCTACCTCTGGTGGTCAAGGTCCTGGCCTTCGGACATCTAGAAACCTGGATGTGAGCCCTGGCTCCAGCCTCTGCCAGCATTGTTATTTCATCTCTCTAAGCCTTAGTTTCTCTATCTGCCAAGCAGGGATGATTATACTTACCTTGTGGGATTTTTATAAAGACTAAATGAGATTATGTATGTAAAATAAAACAGTTAAAGAAGATGAAACTCTGTAACCCTTAGGTCAACAAATGGGTGTTTTTATACTGAGTGGCATCTCTAATTGGTATTTCCCTGCATTCTTTCCCTAAGCTTTCTCTGTTGCACGTGTTTCTCAGAGAAGCGTTACCGGGAAGGGCGGGGCAGAGGACATGGACAAGGAGGAGGCAGAATAGCCACATTGTCCCTGGCCCTGTGGGACTATAATTCATTTCACCAGTTTGATCTCATTTCACCTTCGTAATAAATCTGTGGGGCATGGAGTTACCCCATTCTATAGATGAGGAAACTGAGGCTAAGAGATTGGCAGATTTAGTCGAGGCTACAGGTACAAGCCAGGAAGCCACAGCCCGATGCCCTTCGGGCCGGCGCCTTGGTCACTCTGCCACCTGCTCTGCTTTCCCTCTGTTGGGGGTCTGCCGTTCTCCACGCTTTGGGCTTGGATCATCGCCTGTCGTCCAAGCAGCATTCTCGAAGGCAGGGAAGGTGCAGAGATACGGGACTCCGGGAGGCGGTGGCAGGCGGGACGCGAGTTGCCAGGGGTCACGGAGCCTAGGAAGTGGCAGGGTTGCAATTAACCTGCATCTGACTCCGCAGCTGCTGTAGTGAAAGTCTTCCAGGAAGAAAGGGCCAGGACCATGCTGCTCTCACAGTGCATTGTCCTAACCAGGAGCGAAGCATGGTACTCAGATGGGATGGATTCTGACAGTATCTTTTGAAAGTCCCGGGAGGGGATTTTCCAGCACATCCTCTCCACTCTGGTCCGATCCTTGGGATATTGAATTTCTGGCGGAGCAGCAGGTGTGCGCGAGGCAGCCTCCGACTCGCGGCGTCACCCTGTTCACTGACTCTTCAGTCAGCCTTTCCTGTCCCAAGCTGAATCGCTGCCTGCCGTCTAAACAGTGTGATTGTCGTTACAGCCCGCTCGTGGGATGATTTTCAAAGTCTCCGGAGCTGCGCTCTGCCTCTGAGTGATTCCAGGTGGTATTGGTGAGGATTATCACTGTATATTGCAGTTTTGGGAAATTGAGATGTGAGAGAAATTAGCCACACGTAACCTATTAACTGTGAATCACGGGACTCGTGTTGATTTCGACTTACGAGCAGTGGTCTTTTATGGGAAGCTTCTCACATCCCTCCAGAGCAGTGGTTTTCAGCCGGCGTCTTGCAGGGATCCCTGAACCGGGCCCTGCCTGACCGTTCGGTCGGGGCGCTGACCTCTTTCCCTTCGGACGGTCGAGGAGAACGGCGAGAGCAGCCGGCACAACAGTGGCCGTGCAGGCTAATGAGTCAAATCATACTTTTTTTCATATCGGAGAAAAATATCGTATGTATTTTGGTGTGCTACCGAATTTTAGTAATTCGTTTGTGTGTGCCACGAGATGAAAAAGGTTGAAAATGGCTGGTCTATAGGAATCAGTTGGATATCTCCTGAAGTATCTAAACCCGTATCAGACTTTTGGAAAATGGAATATAGAATGTTTTTAAAGAAAGATGCCAGAGCTTTTTGCCTTGACATCAGCTGCCTGTAATACTTGTTAATCTAAAATTAAAGCAGTTAAGTTGAATTTTGATAAACTCTCAGCTGGGAGGCACCTTGGCTCCTGTCCCAAGGGGTTCGGGAGGAGTTAGCCCCCTCGCACATGACTCCGTGTTGGACACTCACGGTGGCTAGAAAGCCCCCTGGTTTTGGTGGTTTTGGGGGAAGGACTGATCCTGGTGGCATGTCTACCTCTTCCCCTTCCCCTAGAGTCAGACGTACAGTCTCCGGTGTCAAGTTCAATGAATGAAACAAGCCCAGTGCTTCGGTCAAGTGTGGTACCATAGAAACGGTCACTGAAAGCAGATCAGTCTGATACTTAGCAAAGATTTGATTTAAAAGAACTGTACCTCATTCAGGATTAAACGTGTGGTTTTGGGGTGGTCCTCAGAGGGCAAATTTATTTTCATTTTTGGCGTGTTTCAGAAATTGTAGGTACTCACCAGAAGAACAGTAGGTATTTATTGTCACGGAAAACTCAACACAACGTATCATTGATTGGAAAAAACCCAGATACGACAGCACGTGCATAAGTGGTCCACGTACATAAACGTAAAAGATGTCGAAGAACGTTTAGAGGAAGTAAGAGAAGTTCACGTTTACTTTAAACATTTCTTAATTCCTACACCCACCCTCAGTCGTGATAGAAGTAAAGATTTGTAAGGGGCATCGTCGTAGAACGAGTTCTGATGGACTGCATCGAAGACAGAGTTAGAACACACACGCACGCACAACTCGTACGCTGAGTGATCGCGCAGCACCGGATGTCAGGATGTTGGAAGACCTGAACTCCTCGGGGTCTTCTGGTGTTAGAAGACCAAGTGTCTGTACCATGAAGACATTCTGATGCTCAACGGAGTGGGCCCTTCTTCTGTAACCCCACAGCCCATTTGGTCGACACCCAGAGGGACTTGGAAGCATGCCTCGAAGTTGCTACAGGCGTACATCCTCGGTTCTCATCACAGGAAAGGCAATTTTGTAACGACAGACTTGTTGCGGTGACCATGTTGCAGTAAATGCGGATGCCACGTGGTACACCCGAAACTAATGTAAGAGCGTGTGTCAGTTACACCTCAGTAAGGAACAGTTCAGAAGGAAAGAAGTGTGCTTTCCGGGGCCTGCCTGTTACGTTGTAACCGTGTAACCCTGTGGTCCTCCTTGGGTCTGGAGGAGAAAGATAAGCCCTCCGCTTGCCTGGGGGCCTTTTCTGGTGCTGCCCTTTAGTGCCAAGTTGCTATTTAAAAAAAAACAACAACAGACTTTCAAATGAGAAAAACATGTATCTTGGATGGTTATTTTTTGTGTTTTTAGTTTGTTTATGTAAAAACCACCACTCGACCAGTTTTTAAATTTGTGTAATACTGTATTTTGTTGGCAGATCTGTTGAGATTTCTATTTTGTGCTCATTCTGACTATTTTAAAATAACTGCCTATCTGTATATGTGTAACACAGTCACATGTGCTCTGTAGGGATTGATTGTTGTAAGTCATGAATTTGACCGTCCTCTGTTTTAATGGAGCCAATGTAGATGTTCACAGGCTGGGTGTATTTAAAAAGGACATTTCATCTCAACACAGGCTAGAGCGGTGAGGACAAACATTAGGAAAGAGGGGTTTCGTAATGTCTTAGGATTGAAACTACACTTGCTTCTTACCACCTTGTCTTAACCACCGTCCTCGAGGCCCAGAACCGTCTGCAGCTGCCCTGCGTCTCCTGATCGAATGGTGCTGGGCAGGCTCTTGTCTATGGAGAGTGGGCTCGCTCACCAGGGCCCTGTCCTGGACCTCCAGGCTGGGCCTCCCCTTCGTGACCTCAGTCCCTGTGAGCTCCCAGCTGAGCCAGGTCACCTGCCCCTCCCAGGGGCGGACCAAGAGGAGGGCTATAGTCCATGGCCAAGGAGAGGGAGTTTTCTCTGGGCCAGAGAATCATTAAGATGAAACCAGTGGCTAATGTCTGAGCGAAAGGACAGTGGCATCCGCTGACCCAGGCAGGCATTGAGTGGGGACAGCCTGCCCTGGCAGTGTCACCCCGGCGGCTCCTGTGAAGTGATCCCCTTGGAAACGAGGCTGTGGCACTTCCTTCAGGGTCCGTTTGACTGCAGACATGCCTGGCAGGGGTGCTGGGAACGCAGCTCTGGGCACCTTGCGTGGCTTCCGTTGCCGGGCACACGCGCTGCCGTGAGCCCCGTGCCGAGTGTGTGCTGGGTGTCCCCCAGGGGAGCCGCACTCGCCTGAGTCCCCTCAAACCCCACGGGACAGACAAGGGGGGAAGTCACAACTGGTCTGAAGTCCCCAGCTTGGGGTCGGAGGTCAGGGTGTAAACAGCGGGCCGTTCGGCCCTGAAGCCGGTGCTCTGTGTCACAGACACCTTGCTCCCCGAGCTGGGGAGGCCAGGGCGGAGCCCTGGGCCTTCGCTGGGGGCGGGTGGACGGCGTGTCGCTGCGGGGAGTCCTGACCGTGTGAATGACTCTTCCGCGCTCTCTCCCCGCAGGCGTCAAAGATTACTCCAACTGGCCCACCATCCCGCAGGTGTACCTCAACGGCGAGTTCGTGGGCGGCTGCGACATCCTCCTGCAGATGCACCAGAACGGGGACCTGGTGGAAGAACTGAAGAAGCTGGGCATCCGCTCCGCCCTTCTAGACGAAGCGGAGGACAAGGACTCAAAGTGAGGGCAGCGCGTCCTCCCTGCGCAGAGGCCCCCGTGGCAGAGGGAGCCCGGGGCCACCCCTGCGCCGCCCAGGAGAAGCCTGACCGCGTCTGTCCCCTGCTCAGGCGGCTGCTCGCTCCAGCGTGGGGACGGCCGGTGGTTTTCGTGGGGCTGGTGTCTGGGCTAAGAAGATTCTGTTGTGAATTTAACTATAACCACTGCACTGTAATAGTTCAAGGTCGAATTATCATCTTGTAAACAGAGTTTGTTCTCATTCGCTCTTTGCCTGATTCAGGAGTAAAACTAGGAACTTTCGAATCATGACTATTATTCATGAGTCCTCTGCCAGTGTGTCAGTCTGCAAAGATCATATCTCCCCCCAAATCTTTTTGTAACTTGTTCTGTTAAGAAAAATGATGGACAAGGAAGAGAACATGATAACCGGGGTGTTGTTTTTTAAAATAAACTGCCAGGGATACAGCATGTTGAGTCGTGAATTCTGAAGAGCAGTGCGTCTGTGTTAGGCTCTCATAGGAGACCGTAGACACGGTGGCTCGCGGGGGTGCTTGGCAGGGGGTTGGGGGGAAGCCGGGCCTGGCTGGGGGAGCCTTTGGACCCCCGGAGCCGTTCTCGAGGCCTCTTCCGTGTCAGCCCACCCGAGCGCCTCTGGGAAATGCTCGGAGAGCAGACTGACTGAGGCAGGGGCTGGCCCCCCAGGCCGGCGTTGGGAGTCATTCAGGGCCTGCCGTTCCTGCCGTCATCCCCCTCCCCCCACCCCAGAGGGTTTTGGGATTCCCCAAAGAGAGGAAAGGGCGGTGGTAGCCCCACCCCCTTGTCGCTGGGGACTGCCCTCGGGTGGGGGTGGCCACAGAGCTGGACGCTTCCGGGAAAGGCAGGTCATCCCGCCAAGCAGGCGATGTCTCAGAGGGGTTCACCACGCCCCGCCTCCCCCAGTGCCTCTGCGTCTGCTGCGAGCTGCCGGGTCTCACAGGTGAAGCGAGGACACTGGAGGAGGGCCAGTGCCCAAGGTCTCACTGTGCTGCGATCTTCCAAGTTTTTCTCGAGAGTCAGGAGAAAAGCGATTTTGGTGGCGGGTCACAGAAAAAGCAGCCGATTTGATAGGTCAAAGAAAAGGTTCACATTCCACCTGGGAGCTGTTCGGTACATCTAAAGAGTGCCTTCAGTGATTCCTGAGAACTCTGGCAGCTAACTGAGGGGGGCGGAGGGAGGGGGAGGAGGGACAAGCTGTTTCAGGCCCAGGTGCAAAGCCGCACACAGTGACCGGGGGGACTTAGAGGAATCCCGCCCTGTCCTTTGCCTGAGGGCAGCATCCTCACAGCCCTGTGGGCCTTCGTGGTGGCCACTGTTGACCAGGGGGCGGATCCGGCCCGAGGCGGCAGGTGCTGCAGAACCGGCACACCTGGCTTCAAAGGCCTTCTCCGACTTCAGCCATGGCCTTCGCCAGGGTCCCCCTGGCCACTCACCTGACTGCAGTTGCCACCGCCTTGGCTTCACCTGGAGACCCCCTGGGGCTAGTGGATGTAGTGCTCACAAAGTACCAAGGGAGGGGAGAATGAATCCCTTTCCTCCGTTCCCATTGGTCCCAATCCTCCGGATTGGTCACGGTCACGGGAAGCATTAGGTCGTTGAGGTTTTCCCGTCAGCACAGGCCAGAGTGTGGACTCGGGTCAGGCTTCCTCGAGCCCCAACCTGACCCCTCCTGGTGAGCAACTGACCTCACACAGGAGCCTCCTCCTTCTACTCGGTCGACCAGGGAAGGCCAGTGTCGCCCGTGTCAGGCTCCGATGGGAGAATCCCCGTCAACTCAGGCCCACGGTGAGCCCTCAGGATGAGTTAACGTCTAGTGTCACCTTGGACTTCACCTGGACTTTGTATTGTCCTGTGATACTGTCCTTCTAGAGCCTGCTGGAGCAGAGGAAAGTCCATGGTCATCGACAGGCCGCCGTTAATGGTCTGGTTGCCCCGGAGCACGGAGACTCATCTTCGAGGGTGAAGGACGGGATCTGAGACCTGGCAGGGTCTCGGTGGAGTATTTCCGCCACCCAGCTGTTCCTGGGGACAGGACAGCCTTGGAGAGAAAAGTCGTCCCTGTAAATTACTTTCCTGAGCTTACAGTTTGACTTGCGGAGCTCTGGTTTTTAAATATCACTTCGATTTCACCCAGTGGGAAGTCTTTACCGAACCTGTAAGTGAGGCTTTTCCTGCGTGGAGTTACGCTTGAAAGAGCACAGTTCAGCCTTGACTCCCTTCTCATTTATCAGCAGTCGGGGTTGCGATCCGGCTCCAATGCAGCTCATTAGGAACTTTCACAGGATGCGTTTTGCCAGAAAGAAGAGGTAGAAGGCCCCCCAGTCGACAGGAGGCTTGGTGATGAAGTGTGGGAAGATCACTGGTGCGTCTGTCCCCAGTCCTGAGCAGGCCATGATTCCCTGCCCGGCCCTGGACTACGCGGGGGGCCTCCTTCAGGCTGGTCGGGAGCTGAGCCCTTGGCGGGGCTCAGGCGGGGGCAGGGCTGGAAACAGGTGTCAGGATCCTTGGAATCTGGAGATTTCAGCGGTGGCACAATGCCGTTACCTGCACGCTATGATCCTGAGAACCCAGCAGCACAAATCCCATCACTCTGGCTTTGTAAATTTTGGGCTTTATTCGCAGTTCCTCCTCAGGAACGTCGCCACCTGCAGGCGGGTCCCCCTTCAGCGTGTGTCTGCGGGACTCCACTGGCTGACCTTGGTTGGGGCCGTTGCACCAACCAGGTGTCGACCACACTGACCAGTCTCTTCTCCCGCCTCCCCCAGACCAGAACAGGATGGGCCTGGAACCGGTCATCAGCCACCTTCCTCACGAAGTGAAATGGGGAACCTCTCAGCTTGGCCCGTGGGAGTGTGCAGGGAAGGCGTGGAGGGCTCGAAACCCCCACGCTTCACAGAGAGGCCTGGCCACTGACCGTGTCCTGGGACAGACTCCCTGAGCCCTTGGCATGTTCTGCCTGACAGTGTCCTGCGTGCCCGAGGCCCTGGTCACACTCCGGCAGCTTGACCTCTGAGTAGCTAAGTGATAAGCACCCACACAACTGGACGCCAATAAAAACCCCGCACACCACAGCTCGGGTGAGCGCTGCTGGTTGGTGACACTTGGCAATGCTGTCCCACTGCTGCCGGGACAGCAAAGGGCTGTCCGTGGCTCCGTGGGCGGAGTGTACCTGGCAGCTCCTGCCTGATCTCTCACAGACTCTGCCCTGGGCACCTCTTACCTTTGCTTTCTAAAAAATATCGTGAGTTCCTCTGAGGTGGCCTTGGGGACCCCTGACACAGGAAGGATCCCCAGGTGGCTGGGCTTGGAGCCCTCAACGCTTTCCTCTGAGAGAGGCAATTTCTTGTTAACTTCCTACAAACTGGCCAGTTACCAGGCCAGCCCGGTGACCCGGGGACCCACGACCCTCCCATGACACCCTCTGGCTTATTTGGGTCAGGACTGGAACATGTAAGCAGACTTTAAGGACTCAGAAATGGCCACGGGAAAACATACAAACAGCCACGTGACGCAGCCTGCGCACCTGGGCTTGCTAATTAATGGCCGAGCCTTCTTACCCCTGACCCCTGGCAGCCCCTGGCAGCCCACACGCTTTTCAGAGAAGCTGTTCCAAGCCCCCTCTTCCACCTACCTGGAGCCAGTCTGAGCTGGGATTTCCTGGGTTCCAGCCTCCTGCCAGCACTAATATCCCTGGGACAGACCTCTGACCCCTGTGCCTGGGGCCGGGAGGTGGCGGGGCGTGGGGGGGTGTCACTCATCTGTTACCCACACAGTACAGGACGTGGCAGGCAGGGGTGGGGTGGGCGGGGGGATTGTGTTGCAGAGTGCTGTTGGGCAAAGTGGTCCTCTTGGGTTTTCCTGTTTGTTTAATCAGCTGTTTGCATTTTAAACTTCTCTCGTGTTTACATCAGCAGAAACCCCGCCTTAAGGCAGGGCCTTGGGCTGAACCCTTGAACCCCAGGAGCGGGTACAACCCCAGCTCCAGTGGAATCCCTTGTGTTGCCGTGTACAGAGTGAGCCTTGTTTCTCAACGACAGGGCTTTTTGGAAAGCTTTGTTAATATACATTTTTAAAAAAGTTTTGTTGACTTTTAAGAAGTTTTGTACATATGAAACACTCAAATATATTAACTATACACCATCACTATCTTAAATATATTTTAAAGGTAATTTACAATTTCACCAATGAGGACATCGAAGCACAGAGAGGTTGAGTGAGTTGCCCAGGACACACAGCCAAAAAAGTGAAAGAATTGGAATATAAGCCCAGGCAAGTGACTGCAAGGCCCACCACGATCCTAACTGCTACCCTATTAACTTAGTTACACATGCTATAAAACATATCTAAGAGTACCCAACATGAGTTTATATATGTATGTATGTGTGTGTGTGTGTGTGTGTGTGTGTGTAAGAGACAGACGGTATTTTTTGCCTTTTACCTGTGGCAAAAAGTACCCCTCCGAAAGGGCGGAAACCATGTTTGTCTTAATAGGTAGGTGCTCAACACATACTTATTGCATAATTAGCAGCCGTTCTGGGTTTGCTTTAAATGCTCAGTGGACAAAGCCCTTGCACATTCTCGGATTTAACTGCAGCAGTAAAGCCTTAAAGTGCCTTTGCAACGCCCTCTTCCAATTGCTTTTGTTTTGCAGTGTCAGAGCGCGTCGCACCACGGGTGCCCAGCAGATGGCGCTGCGTCCCTGGGACTGAGCCCCTCGCGTAGTGTACACGAGGACCTCCGCAGGGCCCCCTTTCGGTCTTCCAACTTGGACTCAGCCTCACTGAGACATTCTGATCTTCCCTGATCCTCCATGTGAAAGAGAAAATTAGGCAGATTTACAAATGTCCCCAGGTAGAGCCCTGCTTCCCCCACATTCTGCATTTCCTCCCACTGAAGGGGGTGATTCCTGTGTCCCTGGTGCGGCAGGGGAGTGGATTCTGTCACCAGGCAGCACAGGCTCTTAAGGAACTCCTACAGTGCTATAAGTCTGTTTCTTCCCCCGGGAACACCTGCTTTAGCCCTGGAACCGGCTGGTTCTGTCTGCTTCACCTCAGAGCTGGCCAGGATGGAGAGGCAGAGACCTAGACCAGAATCCTGGCTCCCACTTATCTCGGAGGAGCCAGCTCCCTGAGCCTCAGTGGTCTCAACTGTCAAATGGGGATAATCACGGCACCCCCCCCTCCCCCGACCCCCGTCAGAATAAGCACAGATGACGATCAGGTGCTGCTTTGCTTCTCCACAAGGGAAACCCACAACTGCAAAGGCAAAGACAGGATTTGTGTCTGAGACGGAGGGGAGGAGGTCGGCTTCCTTCTCCTTTCTTAGGGGAGAGGCGCAGGGGCTGGCAGGGTGTTCTGCCCTTGGTTGTTCATGGGCCTCCAAAAAAACACGAGGGTTATGTCTGCCGTATTCAGGACAGGCTGTGTCTGCGCCCGGCCCGTCTGTCCCAGGCCCTGGTGGGCCCCCACCTACTGTGTTCCAGGCCGGCTCCATTTCCCGTGTCCGAGTGCCCTCGTCCTCCCTCCGGGGTGGCCGTGAGGCTTGAAGAACGGGCGTGACAATGTGCTGGGAAACGGGACGTGTCGCACACACGTGCGACACGCTGAGACGATCAGTCTGGTCCAAACCTACCTCCCACCAGCGCTCAGACCAGACTCCCTTTTCTTCCTTCTTGTCTCCCTTCTCCCCATCCAAGCAGGCCCTGCTGGCACCTGCCCAGATGCCTCTCGAACTGGTTCTCTTCGCTCCACCCCCGTTTCCGGGAACCCAGTGCCGAGCTCGCCTGCCTGCCCATTCTCCACGCTTAGAAAGCCACGCTCCCGTAACTCACCTGGATGAAGCTCTCTAACGGTCCCCAGAACGCCCAGAATGTTCCTTGCAGTGACTTCCGGGGCCTCAGGTTATTGTCCTCCGTAAAGGGGGAGAAGGGTAGCACCTGCGAGGGTGTTTGTGCGTTTTAAATAAAGTAGTCTGCTGCTTTGGTTTGAGTGTTTGTGTCCCCGAGATCCCACGTAACTCCCAGCACCAGAGAGGGAGTGTTTGTTCAGTGGCCAGGAATTGCTTCCACCTGGGCCTCTCACCTGTGTCCCTGGGTCAGGAAATGGGGGAGAAGGGGTCCTCACACCTTTGCTCAGCGACTCACCTGTCGGGTACGGGTCTCCGTGTCCTCATTCATTTGTAATAGGACTCTTCCCGCGTCGGGGACACTAGGAGAGGTATAGCTGCCTTGACCTCAAGAGCTAAGGGGGAGACACTGTCCCTTGCAGAGAGGGAACGGGGACTGCTTTCCCAGCAATGGAACTGCGGGGACCCCCAGGCCTAACTACCGTGACCCGAGCTGTCCTGAGGCTGTGGCAGCCTCAGAATTGAGGGGGGGACACACATCAAAGAAGACCTGTTTGCTCAGTTCTGACCTGCATCCTCTATGGGATCTCCCCAGAGTGTCTTAGCATATCCCTGGTCCCAGGAAGGGCACTGGGTCGCAGGCCAGCAAATCGAAGTCCAGTTCTGGCTGTGTGCACCCTACGGCCCTTCTCCAGGAGCTGGTCCAAGGGTATGGGCCAGTCTGGGGGCTCAGTCCACCCCCACCCAGCAGCGTGCCCCGTGTGCAACAGGCTGGATGGTGTTGGTTGAAAGATTACAGTCCAGAGGCAAAGCTGGCAGGAGCCAACTGGAAAACAAGTCACCTGAGGGAGGAGAAGTTCACGGTCAGCTGGGCGCCGAGGACATCAAGTTCCAGCACCTCAGCAGGTGGTCGACATCCTCGGGGGGCGTCGGCAAATGCACCTTGTGACAGAGCCGCCTCCTCTTCCCTCCCTGTCCCCTTACCTGGATTTATTTTTCTGCAGGGCATTCATTGCTGCTTGAAAAATGTATGCGTGTATTTTGTATCGACCTCCTTTCAAGGTCACCGACTTGTGCTCTGCCCCGTCCAGGCTGCCTTTGGACCGCCTGGAGAGTTCTCACTTGTAGACGGTGTGGGTTAGTGTGCTGCTTCGTTTCTTCATGGATTGCACATTCCTGATTAAAATTCTCCTGTCGTCTCTTGGGCATCATGTCCTGTATTTTTAACACATTAATTTTAATTATTCTGAAGCTCACATTGGCTCACTCCACCATGTATATCATCTGTAGGTATGCTGCTATGGTCTTTTTTTTTCCTGGTTATGAGTGATATTTTCTTCCTCTTTAAAGAGCACACGATTTTTTTAAAGATTTTATTTATTTATTGTTAGAGAAAGGGGAAGGGAGGGGGGAAGAAAGGGAGACAAACACCGATGTGAGAGATGCCAGCTGGTCGCCTCCTGCATGTCCCCAGCCGGAGACCCGGCCTGCAACCCGGGCACGTGCCCTGACTGGGAATCGAACTGGCGACCTTTCGTTTCACAGGCCGGCACTCAGTCCACTGAGCCACACCAGCCAGAGCTACATGATTTTTGACGTTTGATGTAGGCCAGTTATTTTGTATGAAAGACCCACGGAGGCTATGGTGAGGTTCCACGGTTCCCCAATACCCTTGGTAGAGAATTTCTGTTATTTTTCCCCATTTTTTCCTGCTGGTGCCGAGGAACCACAGAGGCGGGAGTGGGGAGAACTGTGTTGTTGCTGCTGCTTGTTGCTGTTTTCTAAGCACCTGGGGGATGTTTGGCACATCGTAGGTGCTCAAAAATACTAAAAAACACTTGCTGGATTAAACTGAATGTGGTTTTAGTTTTAGGGCCTGTGACGTTTCTTTGTTCAGCCTCAAACAACACAGGACACTATTTCTTCGCCCCCCAGCTTTATTGGGGTATAACTGGCAAAGAAAATTATGTGTATTTAAAGTGTACAGTGTGATATACATATGCATTTGTGAAGTGATTAGCACAAGGAAGGTCATGAGCACAACCATCCCTTCCCCTACTTACTTTTTTATGTGTGGTGAGAATGTTTAAGATTTATTCTCTGAGCAATTTTCGAACACACAACAGGATGATTGACTACAGTCACCGCGTCGTGAGTGACATCCCCAGAACTTCCTCTCATACCTGGAGTTATTTAGCACCTCTGAGGCTCAGGGTCCTCATCTATAATGGGGGAGTCATAATATCGACCTAAAAGGTTACAGCGAGAATTTAAAGACAGCTTGTGTATACACATTGTGCCTTAGCCCAGGGCTTTGCTCCTAGGAGGTACCAAACCAATCGAATACCCAGGCTACTCTGCCATTTTTAAGTGATTTGGGTGGCTTTCGTTGCCTGCAGGTACTGGCGGTGGTGACGGAGGGCCGTGAAGGCTCTGAGAGGTGTTTACAAGGTAGCACGGGAGGGGCCGGGGTGAGGGAGAAGCAGGAGCTAAGTACAAAGCCACAGTTTCTGCACCAGGGCCTGAGAACTGGCATTTCTGGGGCCAGTCTCGGGGCTCCAGATGCCCCTGTTGTCCAGGGCTCCCCTCACCTGATGACAGTGACCACCAGTGGTACAAAAACGTACCAGCAGTTGGTGTGGTTTCCCACGTGCGTGGTGTGCGGGGCGTTGGGGGAGAGAACGCGAGGGAGGTGAACCCTGGCATCTTTTTGACTTGACGCGAGACCCCTCGAGTGTGTGGACTGTGAGAGCCAAGGACTGTCGGGAATCACGCGTGGACTCCGGTCACACACGAGGAGCTCGAAGGCCCGTGCCGCCTGACTCCCAGGTTTTCATCAGCGTGGCTGTTGTTCGGGTCTTTGATCCCAGTAGCCAACTCGACAGGTTGAGATGCTCCACGCCCTTGTAATGAGGAGCAGGGAGAAGAGGAGGCTTGGAATGGGGCCTCAGGTTTGGGATAATGACGCTTCTTGCTGAATGTCTGCAGGTCTTTTGTGCATTGAACAGCCTGAGGCTCTGTGTGTGTGTGTGTGTGTGTGTGAGAGAGAGAGAGAGAGAAATCATTTCCCCTTGGGGGTTATTTATTAAACAGCAGCGTTTCAAAATTAGTAGACATCTTCTAATCAATCACTTCTGATGGAGCGATCAGTTACCCTGGCAGCAAGACAGAATCTCTCAGCAATCTGGGGCAGTCACTAACCACGCCCACCGCACCTCCCAGGGGACGTGTGTGTGTGTGTGTGTGTGTGTGTGTGTGTGTGTGTGTGTGTCTGTGAGCTTTGGGGTCTTCATGGGGAACGCAGAGAATCTAGGGTCTGGATGAAAACACTCCCTGTTAAACACCTTCTCAAACCATTTCTAGGGGCGGGTAGAGGTATGCGTATGGTCACAAATACATCTGAATCAATTATCCTTGGAGACCCTTTGCCGTCTCTGAACTCCGCTTTCTCATCTCCAATGTGGGGTCAGCACCAGGCCCTACCCACTACACCTGCCGTGAGGGTGAAGGGAGACGTCACAACCTCACGTTCCTGGCAAAGTACCTCTCACCTTTTAATTTTTCAAAACTTTTCTTCCCGGCATTCTTCTCCTAATGAACTTGAGAATCGTTTTGTCCACAGAACCGCTTTTTAATTTTTGGCTCACCTGCACCGATTCGAGCATTGAGAAACCGCTGTAATTTCAGCCAGTCCCGAGCCCTGCAAAACCCAGGCTCCGTGTGGCGGGGACGATCCCTCTCCCACCTGCTGAGGGCGGGGCACCGGGCCTCACCTCTGCACGCACTGCACCCTCCGGTGGGACCGGACCTCCTCCTGGGACAGGGAAGGGTTTGCTCACCTCCCCACCCAGCTGAGCTTGGCCCCGGGGGTGATGCTTCTCCTCTGGACGTACAGGGATCATAACCTTTTCTCCAAAGCTCAGTACTTTTGCCTTTGGCCACATGGTTTCTGTAACAACTCCTCACCCCTGCTATTGTGCAAAAACAGGCACAGACGGTACAGAAATAAATGGGGGTGGCTGTGTGCCAATTAAATTTTGTTTATAAAAGCCCGGGTCGGGCTGGATCTGGCCAACCCTGTTCTAGTGGACGGTTCGGAGGGCAGGCTCTTGAGCCAGTCTACTTGGAGTTGAACCCAGGGTCTGCCCCTGTGCATCTCCGTAGCCTCAGGGCAATCATGGAACCTCTCGGTGGTTAAGTTCCTGTGAGGGTTCATTGGATGTCTCCGGGAGTCTGGGCTGCAGGACGCTCAGAGAGCTGGGCAAGCATGAGTTCTGCGTGTGTCCAGGAGGGGGTTCCCAGGAAGATTAGCATTAGCACTGGTGGACCCTGTAAAGAAGCCCCGCCCTCGACAACGTGGGTGGGCTCCAGGCGGTCCTTGGAGGGCCTGAATAGAACCAAAAGGCTGAGAGGGACAAACCCCCTCTCTCTTCTGGAGCCCAAACACCCCTTCTCTCCTGCCCTCGGACTTCACGGTTCCTTGTTCTTGGGGGTTTAGACTCAGCTCAGCCGGGGTCTTACTCCTTCAGCCCCCTGGGTCTCGGGCCTGTGGGCTCTGAATGAATCACATCACCGCTTTCCTGGGTCCGGAGCTCACAGATGGCAGATGCGATCGTGGGGCTTCTCACCCTCCGTAACTGTGTGAGCCAATTCCTATATCAAATCCTCTATCTATCTGTCTGTCTGTCTGTCTATCTATGTACCTACCTATCCATCCATCTAACCTATCAATTCTCTTTCTCTGGAGAAGCCTAATATACCCCCCACACCCATTCTCCCCCTTTTCACAGCAGGCGAGATTTTAGCTGGCACCCTGCGTTCTAGAATCAAGACCACACTCCCAGCTACGTGTGATGACGTGACTACATTCTGGCCAATGGGATCTAAGCCCAAATGCCTCGGGTTGGTTTCCCGGGAGTCTTCCTGCAGAGACAGCCCCTCTGCCTTGTTCCTCGTGTCCCTTCTCCTGTCCTGCTGCCTGCACTGAAGTGTTGCAGCGTGGACCTGAGGGTGAGGGCCACCGCCGGGGACAACAAGGAGGTGAGCTCCGCGGACTTCCTGGCGCCCAGTCTCCCTCGGTGCCCAGCTGACTGCTGGCCTGTGGAGTGAGAGAAACACAATTGCCATTGTGACCCTGGGGAGTGTGTCACTCACAGCGGAACCTAAGTGAACGAATGCACCCGCTGAGGCCCAGCATCCTGTGTGTAAATGACGGTAACAGCAGCGCCTCCCTTGCTGTGAGGACTTGCTGTGTCGGCACGTGTAAGACGCTTACTAGACAAGTGCCTGGTAAGCAGTAGCTGCTCAGTAAGTGTGAGCTGTCACTCAGCCACTCCATACCGACTCTGGGTGAGGGGACTGGGGCGCAGGGGGAATAAGGATGGCAGGTAGGGTTATATTTATTTGCTTTAAAAAGAAATACACAAATTAGTGGCTTAAACAAGATAGAAAGTTATTTTCCCCATGTGTAAAAATGTCCAGGGCTTGTGGGGTAGGCCCCCAGAGCTCTCTGATCCCCAGTCTTTCAGGCGTAATCCTGCTCCTCAAGGTCCAAGGTGGCTGCCAAAGCTCCCGCCCTTACCTCCACGTTCCAACAGGATGGAGGAAGGTGCACAGAAGGTGCCCCTGCTTGGCTTGCAAGACTCGATGGAGGTCACGCTCAACACTGTCTACCTCCCGTCAGCCACCTTGTGCTTACATGGGCACACCGAGAGGCCAGGAAGCTGGGGATGTCCAGTGTTTCAGACGAGCCTCTACTGCAGAGTCCCACCCATTCCAAAGCCCGTGTTCTACTCTGCTGCCCTCCATTGCTTCTCATCTTTACTTGTCCTATGAGTTTTCTGTGGAGAGGACTTGGGCTGAGAGTGAAATCTAAGTGG
>PVKM010016726.1:0-14496 GCA_004027735.1 Carollia perspicillata
TAATTCCCTTCTATTCCTAACTTGCTGGAAATGGGTGTTGGCTCTGTCCAATGTCTTTCTTGAAGCAATTGAAAGAACATCTGAGTTTTCTTTGTTAGCTTGTTGCAGTGGAGGGTTATTTAGCTTTTCCAATGGTGAGCCATATCTGGAATAAACCCCACTTGGTCATCATAAAATATAATGGTTTTAATAAGAACATTTTCAAGATCATTTTAGGTGGTTCTGAAGTAATTTCAAATGGCCATTAGATCTATTATTTCACAACAGTTTTGTGTAGTTATAAAATTGTTAGTGCATTTGTTTTCATTTATTCCACAAAAATCAGCTACCTTTGCAATATTTGCCCATATACAACACTTGCTTGAGAAGTAATATATAAATCATTGACTATGCTCATTTTTATTAATCTGTAAATGATCTGGGAAATCCTCACTTTTTCATAACAGTGGAATCCTTTGTGAAGTTTCCTCATTTTAGAATTACAGTTTTATTTTCATATATATGCAACTTGTTAGGTTGCACATAGAATTTAACAAATTGATTTTGTTGATAAGGAAAGCAAAGACTTAAGTTCCAGTCCTATACCTGTTGAGATTCACTTCTTTTTAACTTGAGTCTTTAATGTAAAGTTTAAATATGTTTAACTTGTCATAAGGAGAGGTGGCCATAAGAAAAATATTTAATATAAGTAAACCTAAGTCCATTGGAAAATAAATGCTATATAAATATATTAGGAGGTTATTTAAGAATTTAACAGAATTTTTCATCATATTAAATTGAGATTTCAGAAGTACCTTGAATTATAATTAATATGCTGAGATTACTTTAAAAATGCTACATAATCAGATATATTTAATATAGGTTGAGCTGTAAGAAATTGCTACTTTGTAGGCCCAAAGATAGTTAAGTACTGGCAGTTTCATATAGTTCAACCAATGTCGGTGGCCTGACAATTTTCTAAATTAATTTTTAAGGAAAGAGGAAATGTAGCATGGATATGTTATACTCTCTGATTTTCCTAAATTTTGTGAAGTAATTCTATCATTGTATCATAATTTTTATTTTATTCTATTACTTACACTGTTTTTCTCTTTTAATATGAACTGGGAGACAGAGCTGTGTTTAGTAGGAATATTTATAACAGAATTCTAGACTATAGGATATTGACTCATTTTACTAACATTTTAAAATCTACTAATATGGTGCCTATGGTGTAAAACCTCTTTTTTTTGTTGTTCTTATTGAAAGAGGAATACAAATATTCAACAAATAAGCAGGTTGTTAAGAAAGAGTATATGGAAAATTAGTCTTCTTGTAATCAGAAACAAGTTAAGCTAGAAAAATTGATTGATGGATTTTCTTGGTAGCATTGCAAATGAGTTGACAGAATGTACATACTTAGATGACATATACTTAAAATTTAGTAAATCCTTAGCTACAACATAATGACACCTTAGCTATAGAATGAATTCAAATTGCTCAGATACGAACAAGGATATAAGGACAGAAAACCAGCGCTGGAATGACAAGATAAAGATAATAATAACCCCTTCCATGTAGAGCACTTAACTTCATCAAAACACTTTTACTTGCATTATCTCCTTTGATTCTGAACAGTATATTTTTTAAAAATAAAAATGTCATTTTTATGCCACTCATTTACAATTTTTCTTGAATCTGACACTGTACAAGCAAAAGAAATTTACCTATGTATTCAATCACATTGCAGTTGTTCATGAAAACAATAGGCTTAATTTCATCCATTTCTTCTTATTTCTCCTCCAGTTCTTTAATTATGTACACAGTTTCCCCAGCTTTCCTTATATTTAACCTATTTTTCATGCTTCTGTTTTGGTCTACAGTCTACATTTGTGTGTGTGTTGGGGGAGTATGTGGTGTTTTTAAAGACTCCTTTATTGCTATTGACCTAATTTCTACTTCCATTTCCTTTTTTGCTTTTATAAAATTAATGGGAATTTATAGTTCTCTGCTTTCCTTCTCCTTCATTAACTTTCCTAGGTGTTGCTTCATTCTTCTTAAGTAAAGCTGTTATTTACAGTCATGGTGTGCAATTATGCTTTCTGAAGCAGGGCCACACTCTACCCTGGGTTATTTCAGAACATCTCAGTTTTCTGATTTAGATTCAGTTGGGCCTGTGAGTCTCTGAATATGAATGTCGTCATCTGCAGAAGTCCTATCGTTCCTTTCCTGTTTTCCCTTCCTCTGAGTCTACTCTTCTGGCACTTCCACTTACCCATATTTTCCTGAGTCAAAGTTCCAAGTCCAGACTTTCCATCATCACTTGGTAAATACCAAGTTTTACTTGGTATTTGAGGTTGGTTTGGCTCTGCGTGTCCCCTGTTGATGCCTTCTTTTTCTTGTATGATTGGCGTGAAGGTGTGTGTACTGGCTTGCCCTGCCTCTGATGACAAAATGGCATTGCACTGTCAGTTTTCTGAACACTTTCTCAAGCACCAGTTTCTGTGGACTTCTTAAGTTACATTTTGGACAAGTTTCAAACTGTTGCTTACATCATTTGGCAGGAGTTTTGCCCTATTGTCTTATTTCCACAGTTCTCCCTCTGTCTCTTGAAACCAAAACAAATCTTACTCTTTCCCAAAGGCTGTTCTTATTTCACCATATCTTTTTAACCATTACTGTGCCTCCTGCTTTTGCTTCTTGTTTCAAATTTTATTCATGAAATGTCTTGGCACAGTGGACTTATAAAAAGAATACTCTCAGCAGCTTTAGGTATTTTTTTTCCTATTTGACACACTTTCAAATGTAAATCCAAATGCTCTGATAATATGGAACTGTTAGCAAAATTCCTTGCTCCCAGGAATTCGAAGTGGCTCGAATATATCCCTTGAGTTCATCTATTAGGTCCCTGCCACATACTGTGTTTCTCTGAAGATGTTATAATCCGTTGAATATATAATCCCCATCATATTTTTTCAGACCTACACTAAAGAGCTTCCTAGACAAGAAAAAGCTGAAGGAGTTCATCACCACCAAACCATTGTTACACAAAATATTAAAGGATCTTGTTTAAGAAGAAGAAGGAAAAAAATAAAAATATGAGCAATAAAATGGCAATATGTATAGATCAACAACTGAATCTAAAAATCAAAATAAATGAACTAGCAGAACAGAAACAGACACATAGATATAGAGAACATTTTGATGATTGCCAGATGGGAGGGGCTTAGGAGGATGGGTGAAAAAAGGTGAAGGGATTAAGTGCAAATTGGTATAACAGAATAGTTATAGTCATGGAGATGTAAAGTACAGCATAAAGAACATAGTCAATAATATCATAACTATGCACGGCACCATATGAGTATGAGATTTATTGCGATGATCACTTAGTAAGCTATATAATGTCTAATCACCGGAGTGGAGCATAATGTCTAATCACCTGACACTAATATAATATTGTATGTCAACTATAATTGAAAAATAAAAATGATTTAAGAATAAAATAAATTAAAAAGCTTAATTTATCTTTTTTCCTACACTTACATTCCCCCTCAACCCCAGAGAGTTCAGTGGTGATTTCTTAATGTCCCAGTACAGTGAGCGATAGTCTCTATCTTCTCTGACCTCTGGGTCCTCTTGGCTGATCTTTGAAATAATTGCTATCCTTCCATTTCTATGCTCCTCACTTTTCTGACCATTATTTCCTATTCTCTTTGGTTAGATTACTTTTCTCAATGGGCCCCTTAAATGATAATATTATTGCTTACTTTTTATCTCTTTCTTCTTATTTTATAATCCTTGGATTGTCTTGCCCCAGTGATTTTAACCATCACCTATACACTGACACTTTCAAAATCTTGGTCTCCAGACCCAGCCATGCTCCAGACCCAGCCCTGCAATTCTCCCGTGTGTGTGCGCGCGCGCGCGCGCACGCTTTCTCAAGTCCTGAATCTTCAACACATTTGAAACTGAACTCATCTATTTTTTTCCTCTTTGTACCTAATCTTGGTGAATGCCAATTTGACAGCCCATTTATTCCAGGTCATATATATATTTTTTACTTTTTAAAATTGTATTTATGTATCATAAATGATATTTATCAGTTTCTTTTATTTTATAGTATAAATATCTCTTTCAAAATGGTTCTTCCTCTTCAGCTTCATGGTTAATGAAGTTCCGACTTTCACCATCTCTCCCATGGACTATTGAGATATTCTCGTTACTGATTTCTCTGATAGCTATTACACGATCCTAGCCTAATCTTCAGGCCCCTTCTCCAGCAGTCCACTAGCTCCTCATTGCTAGTTTATGAGCTTTCTGGGCACTTCTATATGGACAACTGCAGCAAGGTCTACTTAGACCTGTGTTTAAAACCAGTTTTATAACCTTACAACTCAAAATGAGCTCTGGTTCCAAAAGTATTGATGACATCTGGGAACTTGTTAAAAACAGAGAATCTTATGCTTTGCTTCAGACTTTTTAAATCATAATCTGCATTTTAATACGATCTGCAAGTGTTGCACAGGCACATTAAAATTTGAGAAGCACTGTGTGTCAGTTTTGTTCCAAACTGTGTCCGTCTGGTGTGTTCTGAGTAATGGAGGTACCTGGGTATTCTCACCTGTTCTGGAGAATCCAGGGAAAACTCAATTCACTTCATTGCTGTACTTCTCATTATCTCACTAGCATTGCAAATTCTTCCCATGATTCCTGGAGACTCTTTTTCCCAAACTATTGGTCTGCAACAGACTTTTCTCTTTTTGTAAACTAGAAAAAGTGCTTGCATCTTCTAAATTACATTTGATTTTTTTTATTTTTATAGTTCTTAGTTTCAAAATGACCTAGTTTGTGCCTGAACATAAGCTCAAATACAATGCATTTTACAAATATTTACATTCAGACAATTGCCATAATGTCTTATAATAAAAATTTTCCAATAACTGCTAATCTTGGGTCAAATTTTATTGTTTTTTCCCTTTTAAAAAATCCCCACCTGAGGACATTTCTTATTGATTTTAGAGAGAGAAAAAGGGAGGGAGAGAGAGAAGGAGAGGAACATTGATGTGAGAAACATCGATCAGTTGCCTCTCATATTCACCCTGGCTGGGGATGAACCCGCAACCTAGACATGTGCCCTGACCAGGAATGGAACCTGGGATCTTTTGGTTAACAGACGATGCTCCAACCAACTGAGCAACACTGGTCAGGGCTATTTTTGTTTCTTAATATCACTTAGCTTGAAAAGGTTGCACATATGTCACCATACTGGTCACCGAATTTGATTCTTCTGATGCAAAAGGTACTTACCAATTCTATAAGAAGACTTTTGAACTCATATATGAACTTTCAGATGATCAATAAACACTACAGCTGCAATTCTCAAAGTGTGCCTCTAGGATCACCAGCTTTAGAATCACCTGTGGACTTACGAAACTGTAAATTATCTCACCCACCAAAGGCATACTAATAGGAAACTCTTTGGTGGGAACTCTAGGTGATTCTGCTGCATAGTAAAGTTTGGGAATCACTAGTTTGTCTAAAACAATTGCTTTGGTTACATTGCCCTTGCTAGTGATTGATTTAGCCATGGACATGAGATGTAGTGGCAAGTCAATGAGATGGAGAAAAATATGCTAGGGAAGCCTCTGGGAAAGATATTCTTGACCTTTTAAAATAATGAGCCAGAAGGAATAAACCCTGTTCATGGCTGGCTATTGATACATTGCAAATGATTCCAGGTTGGTCTGGCTATCTATCTATCTACCTTACTGGCCACCACCAAGCAGAATAGCCTTATTCTGAGGTTTGTTGAGCCAAAAAATCATAACTACACAGGTTTTTGATGTTATCATTGAGTCAGTGAATAAACAAGCCCTGGAACGCTCCTTGCTCAGCATTTTTTGTTATATTATAGGGAATAATGAATACTCTTATTATGTAAGCCAATTAAGATGGCTTTTCTGTTATCTACAGTTGAAAATATCTAAATTTATACAATATAGGTTTTATAGCCAATAATAAAATAGTAGGTGCTATTTTAGAATTACTGACACATAAGAGCATTTTAATGGAGTTTTGTATCCATCCTGTCCACACACAACATTTGCAGTCAGCCAAGTGCACAGCGGTTTTTAGGTTTTAATAAGATAAACATCCCACAATTTAAACAGTATATCAGAAGCTAAAAATAGAAACAGTTAACATAGAGTAAATGAGATTAGCCACCTATGAAAAGCTCCTGAATCATGAAAAGGCCATAAAGTAATTCATATTTGTGATTGGGTTTGACTAGTGTTCCTTCTTTAATCTTATGAGGATCTTAAAATATGTCTGTGGAAAAAGCAACAATTGAAGTGTAATTAATAAAAGCATAATCTATAATGCAAACATGTCCGTTATATGGAAGGGTTTTAATGAGAGAAGATTTTGTTGAGTAATAAGCAATATTGGAAATGGAAAGTAAGACCTTTCAGCACTTAATCAGCAGCTGTATTCGATGAGCAATACCATTAAAAATTCTTTGGGTTTTATCATACATGGGGTTAGACAGCAGGTGAGACTGTCTGTTCTCTGACTTCACACATGCAGAGCCACTTTATATTCTGAGTTCGTTTTTACAAATATCTTAATTGTAAGATAATAGTGTCATAGATAACAAATTGATGCATTTTGGTAACTAGGAATATTTATCCTATATTCTGAATTTAAAAAACATAGCATTCAGGTGTGTGAATCAATGTTTTGGGATTTTGGTTAATCTAATTCATCTACCTACATTAACAATTACCTCATGCCAATACAACTTAGTTTCTGTGATGCAAAAGACAACAAACTTCGGTTGTGTAGTGACCCTATTGCCACAGACACACCAGGAAGCATTTCTTCTTTCTTTCCTGTTAATTGTGTTAACTATCTGAGTGTCATGACTATTCTATAATCTCATTTCTAGTGGAGGCTCTCAATGCTATATAAGAATGGTTTCATAAAGACAGAAATAGGAAATCATTTCCTTCTTAAGTAGGCACATACTATCCAGGCAAATCCTTCTGTGAATTCTCAGAACACTTACCTCTACTTTATACTTTCGAAACTTCTCTTCTTGCTACTTCAGATATCAAGGGATCAATTACACACACAAAAATCTCATGGATTTAGTAGACACTTTTTCTCATTGGTGGTAATAAAATCTAAAAAGTGGTATGATAATAAACAGTACTGTGCTTTTTAAATAACATAGATAGCAATGTGGCTTATAAACAATCTAGTTCATTATCCCCCCAAGGTATTCATATGTATGATACTGTTGTAAATATGGGAGAGATATGTTGCACAGATTGCTTTTCTGAGAACTAAAATTTCAGTAAACATACAACAAAAGAATCTCAGTGACACTGGGTGAAATCTTACTTCGTCCTCACCCTCTTATGCCTTCTTATGGATGATTCTGAGAATTGTGTGTAAAGTTTCAGCTGCCTTTTCAGTGGTTTTCTTGACCCAAGATGGAAAAACAGTATATACTGCTTATTGCAATTTCTTCTATAGGAAGGGAAAAATCTTCTCTTCATATGGAGAGAACAGAATTCATTGTTCTTTCACTTACAAAATTAATTAGGGGGTACTTTTTAAAAAATTAAAATTAAAAATCACAATGCCCATTATGACACTTTTTTATTGGTTTTCATTATATTGTGGGGAAGGGGATATATTTTTCTTTTTCAATTTTTTTTTCTTGAAGTGATTTGATTATGCAAGAAAAAAGAATGAGGGAGATTTGACACCTCATCCCCTATTCTATTAACCAAACTACATAATCCTCTCCTTTGCTCAGTTTGATTTTCCTTTATTGAATTTTGCTTTCTGTGATGTTCTCATTTCCCTTATTAGATTAAATCAAATTGTTCTTACCTATCCAACATTATCCCTTTGGGAGAGCATCATTCTGTCTCCCGAGAGAAAAATGTAAAGAAAATCTACTTAGAGAAGATTACTCAGCGACTGTTATTATCTGTTTCCAATTTCCTTTTTACTTTACAGAGTGAGTCTGACTCATTCCCTGATGGCAAACTTTCCTCCTTTCTACTGTGTAACAAGGATGAGGACAGGTCATCTATAACAGATGATTCCTAATGCAAAGTGCAGAACCTCAGGCCTCATACGATGTTATAGGAGACAGGTCGGAGAAACTCGGGTATTGCTATGCTTACAGCCACTGCCTTTTTAAACCACGAGTCTGTCCCACTGAACCAAGAATTACATAGGAAATTCTATTTGACCATTTAACTGACACCCAGGTGATGATCTGTTGGTGATGAGGGTGGGACTGCCGAGGATCTGTCACCACAGGAGTGTGAGATCCGAGTAACTTGATCTGTACTGCTTTGCGTTCTATTTCACTTCTGTATAAATTGAGAAAACTTGAGCTACACACACTCAGTGGAAATTAGGGTTCTGTTCTTTACAAACTGCTGCTTAAACCTTGACATAGATATTTCCATGGAATTCATTTTTTAGGTTTTCAAAATTGCTAAGAAGCAGTTTGGTTTTTCATTGCAGTACCAAAAAAAATTTTTTTAAAGGTCTACTCTGGTCCAAAGCATAATAAGAACATGGAGAACCTAATGAATCGTGGATCTAAATGTGTGTGTATGTGTTTCCTAACCCAGCATCTTAAATTCTCTTGAGGTCATGCTGTCAGCATGAGTTCTGTGGCCTGGATTTAGTTGAATCAATCCTAATTGCAATTCTGTACAGGTCTGGGTCTCTGTGGAGACTGCAGATGAATGACAGTGCAGTGGCAGGAAAGATAAATATGCTGGCAAATAAGATCCCGGCTCTCCACAGAGGATGGAATAAATTACTTTACCAATAGAGTGGAGGTAATGTGTTGGTGAGAGAAAGTGAAATCGAAGCTAGTTTAATACTAGGTTTGCTAAAGTTTAAAATAGAGCATTTTAAGCTTACGTAAAATACTGATGGTGATTCATTTTTATTTAGAACACATTCCATTGCTCTCAATCATGAAAAATAATGGCATCCACTAATTTTGTTTATGCAGATGACAGCCTGGACCATTTTAATTCATGTAGCATTCTCTGCTAGCTGAAGGCTGGTGGTAACTGTGGTGCAGCATATTGATTAGTAATTTGATAAATACACAAAATTGCACATTGAGCTTTAGGTGCTTCATGCAAAATGTATTCAAATGACCTTGACTAATTAGAGTGCATAGCTGTGAGGCAGTACTGTCCAAACCACAGCCAGCTTGTGGGTCTAGAGATTTATGGTAGCTTCATGACAGAGAATAGGGAGAGACCTGCATGCAAACACTGAAACTTCTATTAAGAACTAGACTTAGAATACATCATCAGACACAAATATTTCTATTATTATTATAGGAATGGTTACTCTTACTCTATGAAATCAATTGAATAATTTTACATCTAAATTATAGTTCAAAGATTTTTAACTGGATCCTAGATAATGCAAATGTAGGTGTTTTACTAGTAGGCAAAGATTTTTAAAGCAATCTTATAATCGTTTACACTATACTGAAAGATGAATATACGTCCTTTATATTAATTACTTACCTCTTTATATTTTATAGCTTCATGAAGTATGAAGTTCCAAAATGGTATAATATCCTTTTAAACTATATCTCTACAGTTTGCCATTACTGATTATGTTAGGTGTCCTGTAATTATATCTTGAGTTAAACTAATTAGGCTTTATGGATATAGTGTAGGTTTTCACTGTAGTCTTATAGAGAAGCTGTTTGGTAAATAAAAGTGAAGTGCTTTAAGAATCTATAGATATAACTCAGAAATTTCTGAAAGAAAATCTTCCTGTTTCACTTGGCTATAAATTTCATGACAACACTGGATAATAAATTAAATAACATATCATACGCCATTGGCTCCATTTTTATCCCCTGCCACATACCCTAGGCATTGCCTTGAAGCGTATCATTCTTACAAACATCAGTGCAAGCTTCCGAAAGCAAAGTAAGCAGGGACTGAGGGTTGAGAGTTTTGTGTAAATATTAAAATTTCTAAATTGAGTTCAGTTTCAGTGAATTGTCCTTAACAGTCCAGGTGCACTGCCGATTGTGTTGGGCCTCTTCAGGATGCATTAAAAAGGCTCTGAAAGACCCCAGGCACAACAGATCAGTTGTCTTCTGTTTCGGAGCCCTATTCATGTATATTAGAAATTTTGCAGACACGCTTCAGTTTGGGGTGATATATGCACTCCACAAGGAAAAAGTGTGAACCAAATCCTTCAATAACGGCTCAACTTAATATCTTTTTTCTCTCCAATATTAAATGCCAGTTAAATTAGACGACTCACAGTATCTCTAAGTAAATTTAGCTTATGTCAAATACAAGCTTCTCCAACACTCCAAAATCACACTTCCCTACACATATTTGCTTAACAACTTCAGGAGCTGCCAGAGGTGACTTCAATTTGGTTTTTATTGTGAGTGGTATGATTTTGAAAGAATAGATTTCTAAAGACTTTTAAAAGCCTTAAGAAAGGCTTCTAGCAAACTAACATTTTCTTCTTTTTAATATTAACTGTAATAATTAGCGAATCTTTTAAAACTAGAGAAGACTTAAAATTGCAACATAGCCTAAGTATTTGGTAATAAGTGATAGATTTATGAATATTGACTGGGAAATATTGTTATTACTCTAAATACTTTACATATATACATAAATCAATCTGATATATATCAAAAAGATTACAATTTCTTTTATTGTGATCCTAACTTTATTGCAATAGTCTGCAACCAAACCTACAGTGTTATATACATATATATACATATATATATACATATATATATATATATATATATATATATGAGAGAGAGAAGGAGGGAGGGAAATGCCACATAATGATATTTCTGTCAAAGACAGCCTATATGTATGCTGGTGGTCCCATAGAATATAATGGAGCTAAAATATTTTTATTGCCTAGTGACATCATAGTCATCATAATCATAACACAGAGTGAAATTTATTACTCACTAGTTTACGGTGATACTGGGGTAAACAAACCTACTGCACTGCCAGCCGTAGAACATTTAGCACATACAGTTATGTGCAGCACATAATACTTGATGATAATAATAAATGACTGTGTTACTGGTTTATGTATTTACTATAATACCCTGTATTTTTACCATTATTATAGGCTGTACTCTTTCTACTTTTAAAAATGTTTGCTGTAAAACAGTATGCCATGTTATGTGAGCGGCAGCCTCATACATGTCTCATAGCCTGAGTCTTTTGATTGCATCATTTTCTCTTGTGCTTGATTTAATCTCATGTTGTTTTGTGCAGTAACCTGCTCTTCAGGGTGGTATCCTAGGAGCAGTAAGCCATTCTATATAGTCTAGGGGGTTAGTAGGCTATGCCATCCAGGTTTGTGTAATGCACTCTATGATATTTGACAAACACAAAGTCACCTAAAGACACATTTTTCAAAATGTATTCCTGCTGTGAATATAAATCTTGATTTAAGAAAACATATAGAAGTTATAGGTAATAGTATTCATTAGGAACTTATTATCCAGGTGTTCTACCATGCCTGTAACTTTAACATATGGGATCAAATAAGTAATCACTGTTAAAAGCAGTATTTTAGGCATTAAAAGTAATACCATGACAAATTCATGTAACCATTGTGATAGTGATGGAAGTAGAAATCTGTGAGAAATGTAATGAATGGTTGAAAAAAAGGAGTCACGTAAAGAAGAAATTAGATTGAGTTATCTGAAGGTGAAGGTATTTAGTATCTTCCCTAAACAAAGCATATCAGCATGATGATGCCCACTTTCAGTCAATCCATAAAAAGTACTCAGCTAGAAGCCTTTAAAATAGCCTAAGTTTATCCTGCCCCAACTTAAGAAAAAAAAAAAAAAAAACCTCATCACCTTTGCAGAAGCGATGGTTAAACAAAATCACCTACTCAGGTATTCTAGATCTGTCACTGTGTACAAAGTTAGGTGACCTGTGAAGGTTCTATTTATCAGTCTTTTAAAAATATATTTTATTGATTATGCTATAACAGGTGTACAATTTTTTTCCTTTTGTCCCCTTCTGCCCAGTACACCCCTTCTCTCCAGCAATTCCTGCTTTAGTTCATGACCATGGGTCATGCATGTAAGTTCTTTGGCTTCTCCACTTCCTATACTGTTCTTAACCTTCCCCTGTCTATTTTGTACTTACCAATTGATGCTTCTTATTCCCTGTACCATTTCCCCCATTCCTCCTTCCTGCTTCATGCTGATAACCCTCCAAATGGCTACCTATCTATGAAATTCCATATCTCCATATCTATGATTCTCTTTCTGTTCTGCTTGTTTACTTAGTTTATTTTTTAGATTCAATTGTTGATAGTTATGTATTTATTGCTATTTTAATGTTCATAGTTTTGATCTTTTTTCTTGAATAAGTCCTTCTAACACTTTATATAATAATGGTTTGGTAATAATAAACTCCTTGAGCTTTATCTTGCTTGGGAGGCAGCTTATCTGCCCTTAGATTCTAAATATTAGCTTTGCTGGATAGAGTAATCCATCTTGTAGGTCCTTGCTTTTCATCACTTTCGAATAGTTCTTACCAATCCTTTCTAGCCTGCAAAGTTTCTTTTGAGAAATCAACTGACAGTTTTATGGGAACTCCTTTGTACATAACTCTCTGCTTTTCTCTTGCTGCTTTTAAGATTATCTCTTTATATTTAAACTTTGGTATTCTAATTATGATGTGTCTTGATGTGGTACTCTCTGGGTCAAACTTGTTTGGGACTCTCTGTGCTTCCCTGACTTGTACATCTATTTCTTTAGCCAAATTAAGGACGTTTTCTTTCATTATTTTTTCAAATAAGTTCCAAATGTATTACTCTTCCTGTTCTCCTTCTGACATCCCTGTGATTCAGATGTTGGCACTTTTGGAGATGTCCCAGAGTCTTATTGTCTCCTTGTGTTTTTTAAATTATTGTTTCTTCAATCTGTACTGGTTGACTGTTCATTACTTCCTAAAGTTCCAATTATTGGTTTGAACCCTGGCTTCCTTCCTTTCACTGTTGTTTCCCTGTGGATTTTTCTTTATTTCACTTAGTGTAGCCTTCACTTCTTCCCTTATGCTTTTGCTGTACTCAGTGTTTTCTCTGAGCATCCTTATCACCAGTATTTTGAACTCTGCATCTGATAGGTTGGCTATCTCCATTTCATTTAGTTCTTTTTCTGGGGTTTTGTTCTGTTTTTTTTTTTTTTCATTTACATTAGATCATCTTTTTTGTCTCTTCATTTTGGCAGCCTCCCTGTGTTTGTTTCTGTGTATTAGGCAGAGCCACTTTGACTCCCTTTCTTAGTGCACTTGTTAAGTGTATGGAGCCTAGCTGTTTGCCAGGGTGGAGCAACCCACCTCACTGCTTTGTGGCTCTGTATGTGGGCCAGTGGTCAGTGAGTGGACAATGCCCCTGCCTTGCTTGGAGGCTTTGCTTGGCACTTGCCTCATTTTCAGTCACTTCACCCATTTCCTGTATGCAACTGGTGCCTCTCAAGTTGGTTCCGAGAGTGGGTGGGTATGCATATATTCTAGGACCATACAGGCTCTTTAAACAGACTCTTCTGAGAGACTAGCAGTTTCTTCTGCCTCCCCAACTCCCATTGGTTTTTACAGCTAGAATTTATGGGGCTTTATTTGTTCAGTGCTGGAACACTGGGCCACACAGTCCAGCCTGGGGCTGGGATCACTCACGCCCAATCCTCCCCCATCACAGGTGAATGTGGGACCACCCATTTCACTGGCTGTGGCTGCTACCTTGCTGCTATCATACCATGTCCTCTCTGTCCCAGCTCCCCATCTCTGCCTCTCCTCCTGTCTAGATGAACATGGTTGTCCAACTTTTATGCAGTTCAATTTTCTGGCAGGTCTGGGTGCTTCTTCTTTTCAGGTTAGTTGTGATCCTTCTTATGGTGTGCAAGGAGGTGAAGTATGTCTACCTATGCCTCCATCTTGACCAGAGTCCTATCAGTCTTTAATAGACTGCAGTTCACTAGATATATCAGCATTGAGTGGGGTGCTTTGTGATAAAAACTGATGGCTGCCTTAGAACAGACTTCTGAGTCAGGAGTCAGGGTCTGTGGGCACAGAGCCCCCAAATCCCTGTTTTTAAAGAGTACCATGAGTGAGTCTGATGTACTTTAAAATTTGATATCCACACAATAAATACCTGAGAGATTTCAGTTTAGAAGATAATATAAAGAACAGATTATTTCTACTGATTTTTTCCAGCACCATCATTTTTGAAAGATTAAGAAACAGTGCTACTGAAAACCATAAAGCAGCACTTTATGCTGAAGACTATAAAGGAGCACTTTTTCAAAGCAATTGAGGAAGGTAAGTTCACTTAAAATTATGGAATTTACCCCATTGAAAAATACATGTTTTAAGTCCTTCTGACAGTCAGAAGTCCATAAATGTCCACTTCCTTTTATTTAGAGAAAATAATAGT
>PVKM010016726.1:14596-26642 GCA_004027735.1 Carollia perspicillata
GGGGCTGCTGCTATCCCAGGCCTGTTGCCAGGTACCACAGCTGCCACAGGAGCTTTGGAGGAGAGTGAGATCAGCAGTTGTAACTTCACAGCTCCCTCCCCTCCCAGAGCAGGGAAGCCAGTGTAGACCTGGATAGATGTGGATGCTTGAAGTTTCTGGGGGCATAAAGATGCAGTGGGAGACCCACAAAAGCAGTGTTTCCTGGCTGGGACCGTGGTTGCCGACTGGGCCAGTACCAGAGAAATTGGGGAGCAGGATGATACCTGGCGATGGGAGAAGAGTTGGGCTGCAACTAACTCTGACCCAGATAGTCTCTGGACTGGTCAGAGAACTGGGCCATGTGAAAAGCTGTGCTCTTGTTAAGAATGGCCAGTTGTAACCGAGGGGAATTCATTTAAAATAAAAGGCTCTCAGCTGCTGTTTAAGGAACTCTTGAGCCATAGCAGGGCCAGTGAAGAGGAGTGAAGAGGGGTGTGAGTTGATCCAAATGAGGGAGCCTCATGGACTGATGAAAGTGGGACAGCAGGGGCTCAGAGGAGTAGCAGTCTCTAGAGAGACTTAATTTAATAGGGAAACTAAACTGCCCTGAAGGGACTTAACATGCACAGTGCCCAGGCCAGCTAAGTGGGAGGAGGGTTGCGAGTTGCTCCCACTCAGTGCACCTCACAGACTAATCGAATGGTGACACAGTGAGGTGGATTAAAGGTGCTGGCCTGGCCCATATGGACAGTGGGGGCCATGCAGCACTCTGAAGGCTTGGGCTGGAGGCTAGACACCTGTAAATATTGCAGCCCAGACCTAGTCCCCAGTGCAAAACCACAGGAAAGGAAATAAAATCAGAGCCCAGCCCCCTCTTTCTGGAGCGTTCAGGAAGACAAGCAGAACCTGCTTTGCAGGTTTAAAGTAATCAGGAAGCTCTTTTTTTGTTTTTCTTCCAAGTGTAAGACAATAAGACCTGAAGCTGTGAAAGGACCAAAGACAGATCCGGAGAGAGACCAGAAAGCTAATGCCAACAACTGAGACAAAATTTACTTTGTTATCATACAGAACTTGCATTTTATTTTTTACTTTTTATTTTTATTTTTTGTTATTATTATTACCATTATTTTTTATTTCTCTTCCATCCATTTAGTTTTCTTTGTTTGATTTCTTTGTTTGACTGGGTTTTTTTTGTTCTCCCTTTCATATTGCATTTTAATTTCTCTTCCTTTACTTCATTCATTTCCCAATAACACACTACTCTTGGTCTTTTACTTATTATTCTTTTTATTCAGATCATATATTTCTTGTCATATTATTGTTGTTTCTATTCCCACACAACACCTTTTCCTGGTCTTGGTCCATTTCACCATCTTTCTGAGTTTTATTACTGTTGTGGTTAACTTTATTCTCTAGCACACTATGCCAAGTTTCTAGCCCTTAATCTCATTGTATTTCACCATCTAACTTCACATAAACACTCTCCTTTCAGGAGTCAGCTCACATTCTTTTTCCCCTTTAATAAGAGTCTTATCTCTTTTTTACCTTTTATAAAAAGGAGCTAGTTGAGTGAAATATCATTATTGCTGTACTTCTCCAAAGTATCTCCAATCTGTTTTCTACTTGTTGGAACTTTAAAACTTATAAATACTCTCCTGCTGTCTCAATCCATTTCACCTTTACCCAGCCTCTGATCACATACAAGTTAAGGTGGGAGTTGTGCATACCAGTAAACCCACTGGAGGAGAGAACCCACCAACAAAAGAGCCACCAATAGGTAAAACCCAAGTATAACAACAGAGCCCACACAAATGGAAGAAAGGGCAAACCTAGAGCATCCAGACAAGGAGATCAAAGAGACCACACCACTGTGTTCCACGGAACCCCTACCAGAGAAGTTCACCCTACAAAGACAGCTAGCAAAGCAGAGCATCAGGAATCACAGAAACAAACAAAAAGACTCACCTAAAATAGGGAGACAAAGAACCTGTGATCAAAAGGAATAGAAGGCTCCACACTAAAAGAGCTAAATGAAATGGAGGCAAGTAAACTATCAGATACAGAATGCAAAAGAATGTTTATAAGGATGTTCAAGGAACTCATAGACAAATACAAGGAACTGAGAGAAAACTACATCAGTATGAAACTATAAACATGAAACAGGAAGAAATGAAGAATGTAATTTCTGAAATATAAAACACACTAGAAGGAGCAGGCTGGATGAAACATAGGAATGAATAGTGGACTGGAAGACAAGGTAGAAAGAAATACTGAGGTAGAGCAGCTGCATGAAAAAATACTCAAAATATATGAAAATAGCTTAAGGGAACTGCAAGGCAACATGAAATGCAACAACGTTTGAATCATAGGGATACCAAAAGGAGAAGAAAAGAAGCAAGAGATAGAAACACTGTTTGAAAAATAATGACAGAAAACTTTCCAAACTTGGAGAGGGAAAAACCATGCAAGTTCAGGAAGTACAGTGGGTCCTAATTAAGATGAGCTCAAAGAGGCCTACTCCAAGACACATCATAATTAAAATGCGAAGTTTTAAAGACAGAGAATCTTAAAATAGAGTAACCAGAAGTAACATACAAGGGCCAATAAGGCTAGCAGCTGATTTCTCAACATAAATACTCCAAGCCAGGAGGGAATAACAAGAAATATTCCAAATATTGAAAAGCAGAGGCCTACAATGAAGACTGCTCTACTGAGTGAGGCCCTCAATTAAAATGGAAGGTCAAATAAAGAGTTTCCCAGACAGAAGAAGGCTGAAAAATTACACTTCTACCAAACCAGTACTGCAAGATATTCTAAAGGGGCTACTATAAAAAAAGGTAGGAAAACAGTGAGAGAGAGAGGAACTCAGGTACAAAGCGGGGAAAATGAATAAGTACCTATCATTAATAACCTTAAATATTAATTGATTAAGTGCTTCAATCAAGAGACACAGGGTAGCCGAATGGATAAGAAAACATGACCAGCACATATGCTGCCACCAAGAGACCCACCTTAGAACAGACCTACAGAGACCGAAAATGAAGGGTTAGAAAAAATATTCCAAGAAAATGGACAGGAAAAAAAACTGGGGTAGCAATGCTTACATCAGACAAAAGAGACTTCAAAACAAAAGCCATAAAAATAAATACTGAAGGACACTTCATAATACTCAAGGGAAGAATCCATTAAAAAGACATAAACATTGTAAACATATATGCACCCAAAATAGGAGCACCCAAGTGTATAAGGAAAATCTTGGAGGACTTCAAGACAGATGTAGACAACAACACGCTTATACTAGGGTATTTTAACACCCCACTGTGAAAACTGGATAGATCTTCCAAACAAAATATCAACAAGGATACTGTGGCATTGAACAATGCCCTAGATCAAATAGACTTAACAGATATGTATAGAAGCAACCCAGAGAAGTAAAATACATATTCTGTTCAAATGCACATGGAACATCTTTAAAGATAGACTACATGACAGGACACAAAACAAGCATCAACAAATTCAAGAAAATTTAAATCATATTAAGCATTTTCTCATACCACCAGGGCCTGAAACTGGAAACCAACCTCAAGGGAAAAACTCAAAAGCACTCAAATTCATTGAGATTGAATAGCATGCTATTAAACAATGAATGGATCAAGAATGGGATCAAGGAAGAAATCAAAAAAGTTTCTGGAAACAATGAAAATGAACACACAACAGACCAAAACTTATGGGATATGTCAAAGACAGTTCCAAGAGGGAAGTTCATAGTGATACAGACCTACCTAAAAAAGATAGAAATATTTCAAATGAATAGCCTAACCCTGTATCTGCAAGAATTGGAGGAACAAAAAAACAAACAAAACCAACAAAGCCCAGAGTGAGTGAAAGGAAGAAAATAACCAAGATCAGAGCAGAATTAAATGAGGTAAAGACTAAAACAACAACCCAAAGGATCAATAAATCCAAGAGCTTGTTCTTTGAAAAAGTAAGCAAAATCAACAAGCCTTTGAGCATACTAATCAAGTAAAAAAGAGAGAGGACCCAAATAAACACGATCAGAAATGAAAGAGTAGGGATTGCAACCAATACCACAGAAATACAAAGGATTGTAAGAAATTATTATCAACAACTATATGCCAAGAAATTGAAAAACCAGGGTGAGATGGTGAGATGAAAAAAATGTCCAGAAAAGTATACTCTTCCAAATGAATGAAGAAGACACAGAAATCCTGAACAGACTGATAATAGCTAGTGAAATCAAAACAGTAATCCAAAACCTCCTGGCACACAAAAGCCCTGGACCAGATGGCTCCACAGGAGAATTTTACAAAACATTTCAGGAGAGCTAACCCCTATCTTTCTCCAACTATTCCAAAAAATCCAAGAAGAGAGAAGACTCTCAAACTCTTTTTATGAAGCCAGCACCACCCTGATCCAAAAACCAGGTAAAGGCACAACAAAGAAAGAAAACTACAGGCTGATGAACATAAATGCTAAAACCTCAACAAAATATTGGCAAACCCCATTCAACAATACATTAAGAAGTTCATACACCATGACCAAGTGGGATTCATCCTAGGGATACAAGGATGCTACAACTTTCATAAGTTGATAAACATAATACATCAATAAACAAAAGGAAAGACAAAAATCACATGATCATATCAATAGATGCAGAAAAAGCATTTCATAAGGTACAGCACCCATTTATGATAAAAATACTCAGCAAAGTAGGAGTAGAGGGAGCATACCTCAACATAATGAAGGCCATATAAAAGTAATCTACAGCCAACATCATAGTCAATGGGCAAAAACTAAAAGCTTTCCCACTAAGATCAGAAACAAGGCAAGGATGTCTGCTTTCACAACTTCTATTCAACACAGTATTGGAAATCCTAGCCATAGCAATCACACAAGAAAAAGAAATAAAAGGCATCCAAATTGGGAAGGAAGAAATAAAACTGTCACTGCTTGCAGATGACATGATAGTGTACATAGAAAACCCTATAGACTTCACTGAAAATCTACTTGACCTAATAAGTGAATTTGACAAAACAACAGGATTCAAAGTCAACATTCAGAAATTGAAGGCATTTTTGTACACCAACAATGAAATATCAGAATCAGAAATCAAGGAAAAAATCCCATTTGATATAGCAACAAGAAAAATAAAGTATTTAGGAATAAACCTTAACGTGGAGGTAAAAGACCTGCACTCAGAAAGAAAGAAGACAGAAATTAAGGAAGATACAAATAAATGGAAGCATATACCATGTTCATGGATTGGAAGAATTAACATCATCAAAATATCCATACCATCCATAGCAATTTAGAGATTCAATGCAATCCCTATTAAAATATCAATGACATATTTCACAGATATAGAACAAACATCTTAACAATTTATATGAAACCATAAATCAACCCAAATAGTCTTAGTAATCTTGAGAAAGAAGAACAAAGTAGGAGGGATCACAATACCTGATATTAAACTATATTACAGGCCATTGTAATCAAAATAGCCTGGTACTGGCATAAGAACATGTACATAGACCAATGGAATAGAACAGAGAGCCCAGAAATGAACCCAAGCCTCTATGGTCCATTAATATTTGGCAAAAGGGGCAGAACCATAAAATAGGGTAAAAATATTATCCTCAAAAAATGGTGCTGGGATATCTGGACAGCTACATACAAAAAAATGAAACTCTATCATGACCTTACACGATATACAGAAATAAATTCAAAGGGGATAAAAGACTTAAATATAAGTCACAAGATCATACAAGTCTTAGAGGAGAACATAGGCAGGAAAATTTCAGATGTTCCATGTAGCAATATTTTCATTGATATGTCCCCTAGAGCAGAGGACATAAAGGAAAGAATAAACAAATGGGACCTCATCAAAATAAAAAGCTGCATGGCTAAAGAAACAGTAGTAAAGTGAAATGGAAACCAACTGTATGGGAAAATATATTTGCCGATGATACTTCAGACAAGTGTTTGATCTCCAAAATATAAAAAAAAAAACTCGCACAATGCCATGCCAGGAGGACAAACAACCCAATTACAAAATGGGCAAAAGTTCTGAACAGATACTTCTTCAAGAAGAACATACAGAGGGCCCAGGGACATATGAAAAGATGCCCAGCATCACTAGCCATCAGAGAAATGCAAATTAAATCCACAATGAGATACCACTTCACACGGGTGAGAATGGCCATCATAAACAAATCAACAAACAACGAGTGCTGGCAAGGCTGTGGGGAAAAGGGAACCCTAGTGTACTGTTGGTGGGAATGCAGACTGGTGGAAAACAGTATGGAATTTTGTCAGCAAAGTAAAAATGAAACTGCCTTTTGACCCAGCAATTCCACTGCTGGAACTATACCCTGAAAATCCTGAAACACCATTTCAAAAAAACCTATGCACCCCAATGTTTAAAGCACCACAATTTACAATAGCCAAATGCAGGAAGGAACCTAAGTGCCCATCAGTAAATGAGTGAATCAAAAAAGCAGTGGTACATTTACACAATGGAATACTACCCAGCAGAAACAAAGGAGGAGCTCCTACCCTTTGTGACAGCATGGATGGAAGTGGAGAGTATTATTCTGAGTGAAATAAGCCAGGTGGTAAAAGGTAAATACCATATGATTTCACCTATAAGTGGAACCTAATCAACAAAACAAACACGCAGAATATAACCAGAGCCATTGAAATAAAGAACGAACTGACAGTAACCACAGAGGAGTGGTGAGAGGAATAAGAGAGGATGATAGAGGATGAGCCATCAAGGAACATGTATAAAGGACATATGGACAAAGCCAAAGGGTGTCGATTCAAGGGTTGGAGGTGGGGATGAATGATACAGGGAGTGTGGTTTGGTGAAAATGGAGACAACTGTACTCCAGCAACAAAAAGATATATAACTAGGTCATGTTAAAAGACAAAAAAGCCAACTTGAAGGGCTTCTAGTGGCTAAATTGGGGACAGTTTTATCATCAAAATAAATAATGAAAAAACTAAAAATATGATAAAAGTGGAATATTCACATAGTTTCAAAATACCTCAAAATAGTTATTCATTATAGGGGGAGAAAAACCACTTAAGAAGTGGTGTTAATAGAACTCTGGCTAATACTATATAAGAGAAAAAAAAAAACCTTTAAAAAATTTTAAGTTTTTTTATCCCTGAATTAATAGCCAACTAAGTTCACACATTGCAAAGGAAATGTTTCTTTAGTAGTTCTTTTAAATTGATATCAGTTTTCTTACCCCTCTTTTTTGAATTCTTAAAAATAATTAAATATTTTAAAAGATCGACAATATTTTAATTCAAGAAAGTAGCTTTAATTGCATTGTAAAAAAAAAAAAGAACACAAAGAAACCACATCCATCCAGATCAGTAGGAGGGGCATAGCGACAGAATAGGCTGGCCATGTACCTGTGTGTGCTGGATAAAAATTTGGGAGGGATATCTCAGGAGTGAGGAGTCCCAGCTCCACACAGGCCCCCCAGCCCAGGCTTCCAGTGCCAGGAAGATGGGTCCCCACAACTTCTGGCTGCAAAAACCAGCAGGGATTGAGTCAGTGAAAGAAACCTTTATAGACCCAAGCAGTTCCTCTTAAAGAACCCACACATGGACTTACTCAGACTCACTCCCTCTGAGCTCCAGCACTGAGGTAGCAGCTTGAAAAACACCAGTGGCATATAGGAAGAAACTGAAGTATCTGGCATCAAGGTGAGCGGAGGCTATTGTCCCCTTTCTGAACCCACACCCAACAGAGCCAGAGAGCTGGCGGGCTGGTGCCATATCTGAGACTCATATTAAGAAGCATAATTGGTAGGTACAAAATAGACATGGGGATGTTAAGAACAGTATAGGAAAATAAAACAGCAATAAAGACATATCTATCAACAGTTGAATCTAAGAAACAAACTAAGCAAACAATAACAGAGATGGAATCATGATATGGAGAGCATTTTGATAGTTGCCCGATTAGATTAGAGGGAGGTATGGGGGAATGGTTGAAGAGGTGAGGGGATTAAGAAGTACAAATAGGTAGTTACAGAATAGACATGGGGTGTACGGTACCATATAGGAAATAGAGTTGCCAAAGGACTATGTGCATGACCATGGTCATAAATAATGTGGGGATTTCTCGAGAGAGTCGGGATGCTGGGTGGAGGGAGAAAGAGGGAGAAAACTTGGGACAACTGCAATAGCATAACCAATAAAATATAATTTAAAAATAAATAAAAATAAAGAGTCATAAAAATACAAAAAAAAGATGTACTGAATCTAAATGACTTAGTTCAACAAAATCTAAAACATAACTTGCCCATATTAAAATTACCACAAAACATCCATTCACCACACACACCTTGTTTTATTTATGCTTACTTATAAAGAACCTGAATTTGGTGGAAGTTATACTTCAAGCAGAAATAAGAATCAATATTTTAAAAATGGCTAACGCATGCCACATTTACTCCTGTGTTTGCTGTTAGATATTTATGACCACATAGAAAGGAACAGAAAGTGAAGAGACAGAGTACTTTTATAAATGTTGTCTTGTTCCCGGTTCCTTTCTCTATTCTCTCTTACAGGGACATTGTTTATTTGCATAGCTTTCACCAACACCTTTACGCAGACAACTCTCCAAAGTCCATCTACAATCTCATTCTTTCCTGAGTGAGGGTACCACATCCCCAAAGAACACAGTCATTTCCACTACTTATCCTTTTGTCGTTTCAATTCAATATGTCTAAAATAAAACTCATGACCTTCTTTTCCAAACTGACACCCATTCTTGGTTTGACTATTTCTTTTAATGACAGCATTGTTCTTCAAAACACACAGCCTCTAAATCTTGGACCAAGCTTTGTTTTTTCCTTCTGTTTGACCAACCCCCACCAATCCCCAATATAATCAATCACTACTTTCTGATGATCTTTATTATTTCTAGTATTTGTAATTATTCTCAATTCCTCCTTTCCTGACTCTATTTCAGGTCTTAGTCATCTCTTATCTGGACTGCTGTTATACCTCCCGCACTAGTGTTCTCTTATAGAATATAAGGGCTTGATAAGAATTTGAAAAAAAAGGAGCATGAAGATCTATTAATATGAAACATGTGTGTATGTACATACATATACCGATATATATCTATTACGTGTATATGTATCTGTGTGTGCACATGTGTGGTTTATGTATAAGTCAGACTTGCCTCCTCTCTTTCCTTTACCTCCCAAGTCAGTTATGTTCGAATTCCTATAGGCTCATAACTTATGCTCTAACATTTTTACTATTACCACCCATCTGTATTACTGTCTTTCAACTGCAGTAATATTCTTCTTAATGGTTTTCCATGCTTCCATACTTGCAATTATAATCACATTTCCATATAAGAAACATAATGATTATAGCCTGCATCAAACTCCCATAGGCTTTTAAAACAAAATACATATTTTGTCTTTATCTGCAATTTGCTACATGACTTCTTTCCTACATCTTGCTTTACCTTATGTCTAGCCTCTCTCCCTTGACCATTTTTATAGCTGTACTGGCTTGCTTTTTTTTTCTTTTTCTTTTCTTTTTTTTTGCCTTAGTGAGCCCAGCAGACTCATTTTTATATCAGAAACTGAAAAGCCCCCTGCAGAGATGTTTTTCCCATTTGACTACTTGTTATTCAGTTCTTGCCTCAAATGATGCTTCTTCAAGACATTTTTAATGACCATGTTTCCTCAAGTAGTCAAGCTTGCCCCCAAATTCATTGTATATTTCATTTCCTGGTTTTATATTTTTGTAGCACTTATTTATGAGGAAAATATATTATTATAGTATTATTATCATTACAAGTTACCCTCTGTCTGTGATGTTTGCATCTATGGAGTTAATCAACCACAAATTGAAAATATGAAAAAATAAGACCCAGAAAATTCCACAAAGCAAAACTTGAATTTTCCACTCATCTAGCACTGCTCTATATCCTGGCAAATGAATATGTGGAGGAATACCCTGCTGTCATCCATGTGCAAGTATAGGTTATATACAAATACTTCACCTTGTTATATAAAAGACTTGAGCATTCCATGGACTTCGGTATCACTAGGGGTTCTGAAACTAATCTCCCTTGTACCTGTTGAGGTAGTGTCATCATCATTATCTTCATCATTGTCATATCGTCATCATCAGCAGGAGCAGCCTCTCCAAACTTCAGTGTTTAAGCTACAGAAAGAGGGGCATCAGTGCCTAGCACAATAGTTGACATGCAATACTTATGTGCAAGCAGGAGGGTCAATGAGCATATGAAAAAGAAGAATGGCTATTATAGGGCCTGAGTTAGAACTGCGAGATCTTCTCTTTCTATGGAAAGTCCCCTTGTAATTTTAATCCAAGGTTTGATTTTATAAAAGGACTAACCAAGTTTCCTTCTGCTTTCTAAATCTAGGTCAGATGGAACTGTCTTTATACAAGGAGAATTTCTTGCTACATAATGAAAACATTCTCCAACTTAAAAAACAAACAAACAATGATTTCTAATGCCCTATTTAAAAAAGCCTTTCTCACATCGACTGGCATGGCTCACTTGGTTGGGCATCGTCTGACGATGTGAAAGGTTGCCAGTTCAATTCCCAGTCAGGGCATGTGCAGGATTTGCAAGTTCAATACCCCATTCGGACACATTTGAGAGGCAACCAATTGATATTCTCTCTCACATTGATGTTTTTCACCCTAATTTCTTCCCTTCACCTCTCTCTAAAAATAAATTTTAAGAATCTTTTTAAGAAAAGCCTTTCTGTGGAATAGTGGTTTTAGAAATATAAATAGATATTTAATATGAACAATTTAATATTTTCAGATGGAGGGATATATTATAACTATTAGTAATAACACAATTATATAGTAATAATGTGGGCAAATCATTCTTTAATTACTTTACTGTAGTAACTCATTTATCACCACAGCTCGAGGATATTGCTCTTATTCTTTTGTTTTAGAGTTGAAGAATTGCTATAGAGAGAAGTTCAGTACCTTGCCTTAGGATACAACTGGTAAGTGCAATAAGGCTTCAGAATCTGTGTTAACCACTGTGTACATTTCCTCCCTACTCTTAAACCATAATAGGGCAAAATAAAAAGAAACCAGGATTAGATTATGAGGAAAAATAATGAAGCCAACAATGAAGAAACTAAAATTTAAGGCAGTAAATAGCAGTTTAACAATACACAAGTAACTTGGGAAACATTTTCAGAATACATAGAAATTGGAGAAAAAATAGCAAAAAAGGGGAGATAGCAGGCAATGATGAACAAATTATAATATAGTCATAATTAGCTGTTATATAATAAGGAAAGTGAACACATGAAACAGGAATGATGATTAAAATAATATTAGTAGACAAATACAACAACACTTAAACATTCTAAATCTCACAAAGACCAAATAGATTCTAGACAGGGTTCACTGAGTTACAAGATAATAAAAAGAAAAATAATGCACACATATACAATCAAAAGTAAAGACTTCTAAAATGTTATGAATTTGTGACAGCATGGATGGAACTGGAAAGCATTATGCTGAGTGAAATAAGCCAGGTGGTGAAAGACAAATACCATATGATCTCACCTTTAACAGGAACCTAAACAACAAAACAAACAAATAAGCAAAATATAGCCAAACACATGAAATAGAGAATAGCCTGATAGTGTCCAGAAGGGAGAGGGGAGGGAATTTCAGGGGAATTTTAGGGGGAAGGGGAAGGGTTGATAGGAACAAGTATAAAAGACACATGGACAGAAACTAGGGAGGGGGTGGAAATGCGGGGGAGGGGAGAAGGCTGGGTGGGTGGGCTGGGATGGGAGTAAAAGACAGAAAACTGTACTTGTCAACAATTAAAATAAAAAACTGAAAATGAAAAATAAGTTCTGAATTAAAAAATATTTACTTAAAGGAAACAAAATAAGAGCAGACAGAATTTTTTAAAACAACAAATGATAAAAATAAAACACTGTGTTCTAGCTTTGAGTGAAAATAATTTTCATCTAAGAATTTTTCACAT
>PVKM010016727.1:0-26526 GCA_004027735.1 Carollia perspicillata
TTTTGGAGGATAGAGATGGGACCAAAGAGAGCAAGGAAAACATAATGTTTTAAAGAAATATTTAATAACAAAAACAAGTTTTAATCCTGGAATGAACATCAAGAAGGCAACTGCGGGGATATTTATTCCATGGCATTTGAAGACCTGTGTAAAAATATACTTGGGAAGATCATACCTCAAGCATTCCTAACATTTTATATAGTAGTTGGATAGCATCAGCGAGCATGAACTGTCAGCTTCCTGCTCCACATACAAGCTGGCAAAAGGATAACAGTGTGAAAGGCTGTAACCAAGGTAAAAGTAAGAATATAAACAAGTTCTATTCTTAGTCCTTGTGACTTTTAGAGCTTTACCTCTTTATTTTGTGTCATTAGGAAGTTCATAGTTGTTTTCTCATTATTTTAATTGTCTGCATCATTTTTAAATGCTTGTCAAAAATAGCTTGCCAAAATATGTGACATTTGGCTATTTAAGAATAGTATTATAAAGTTCTGGATCTGAAAGTAGAAAGTGCATTTCAATGCTATCTTTTGAGAATTTGGGTCAGCCCTCCTGGGAGACCTGAATTTGATATTTGTTTCCTTTCTCAGTATAGTTTTTTCCCCACTAAAAAGACAGTGTGGTGAAGCATATAGGACAGATGTTGTATATGAGAATGAAAACTAAAAACAGACACAGCTGTGCCATGGGATGTCATTTGGAGGAGATGTAGTAGAATTCAAAATGGTTATTTTTCTAGAACATCCCAACTGAGTAGGGAATACATTCTTCTTCTTCTTTAAAACTTCTCACCAGAGAACATACTCAGAGGGGAAGAGAGGAAGAATGAAAAGGAGAGAAATATTGAAGTGAGAGAAACACTGACGTGAGAGAAACGCCGATTGGTTGCCTCTCGCTTGTGCCCCAACTGGGGACCAGTCCAGCAACCCAGACATGTATCCTGGTGAGGAATCAAACTGGCCACCTTTGGGTTTATGTGACAATGCTCCAAGCACCTGGGCCACCCAACCAGGGCAATAGCATTCCTTCTTAAGGCCACTGGTCTTACTGCTAAACCTGTTTGCCTAAACATACTTAAGTTATTAAGACATTGATCTTTAGAAATAACAAAGGGAATCTCTGGTGTGCAAAAAGAAACACAGACAGTTCAGACTTGATTTCCCATGTGTTAATTGATTCATGTCAGTAACTGGAGAATTGGTCTTGAAGCTACTTTCTGGAAATCCATAAAAAAAGAAAAAAAAACCTACAATGGTGCTGAGTTTCAGTGTCCTGGGTTGAAGACATATGTTGTTAAAAAAGAGTGTTCAGAGGACAGTGATGATAATTGCAAGTGAACTGTAAATTAGATCAGTTCATGATTTAAAAAATAAGAAATTACTTTTTTAATCTGTGTATGCTTATTAAATGGTGTAGAAGGCAGAGAACACCTACCTGCCTTTACTGTGAGCTGGACCTGTTGTGCCTTTGAAATCTATACATGAGCGGGATGTATTCTGAGAAGCCCAGAGAGTTTGGTTCACCTTTATAAATGGAAAACAAAAGCAAAAGCAAAAGACACACATGCATTTTTAAATATTCAGTGAAACAAAGTACCGGCTAAGGAAGTAAAAACTCATTGGGGAATGTTTCTTAATTTCTCTTTGCTTGCTTCTGTCTTCCTCGTGAGAACAAAGCCGAGCTTTTTAAGGCCAGAGGAGGAACTGAGACATGATCTAATCTGCCTTCCTGGACCAGGCTGCACTACATCAATAATCAGAGTCAGTGACTCGGAATGTGAACATAGGGAAACTTAGGGGAAATAGCTACACTGGAAAATTAAAGATTTTGAGAAAATCAATTAGATATGTTTTTATAGCATATTTTCCTATCTTTGTTTGTAAAAAGCTATAGGATACTGTATAACTTTTAAAAAACTAGACTGAGCCTTGTGTCCAGTCCTGTGAGTTTTATAGTCTTTGGGTAGACTGTGTGTGCGTGTAATTCAGTACTTGAGGCTTACCGTTTCCAGAGAGTGGTTATAAAACTCATTTCTTCTTCAGAAGTGCAGTATAAGACAAGGGGTACAGGGAGTGGCTGAGTAATGAAGCAGAAGAATACAGACAGGTAGAGATGAGGCAGGAAGAGCAGAGACTTCTGGGAGATGCTATTCAACCTACTCCACAAGGGATGTTTCTCATTCATTGGGGCTCTTTCCCCAAAAACGCTTTCATGTTGCTCTCTGGATGACTGGGGTTGTTGGATGGCAAGTTATATCTGTGGAAGCAGAAACAGACGTAAAAATGTCTGTCATTAAATTTCTCCCATCGGTAGAAATGGGAGAGAAGGAGAAATGGTAAAAGTAGGAAGCAATTCTGTGGTGTTAGGGGCTTGGAGAGCAGAGAGGGAAAAAGCAATAAATGACAAGCGGGAAAGAGGGCAACAATATGCCCTTGCATACCCTATGAAATGCTCTCATTTCTAAGGGGTTGCTCAGTGAACTCCATCTATGCCTTTTTCATCTTTGATCTACAAGTAATAGAACTAATTATTCTTCCAAATACATACCCCTAACTGTATTTGATTAGTGCTGCCTATGTAACCTGTTTAGCTCAATTGTACCCCCAAGTGAGAAATTCTTTAACCCACATTCTGCATATAGAGTCCTGGGGTCTCCTATACCTAACTTTTCACTATATTATTGACAAAATAATTAGGGTGTCTTTTGGTTCCATTTTGCCTGGAGCTTTCCTAACTTTGTTCACCATCCCATGTATTTATATATACTACTCAAACTTACTCTCCAAAGAGATCCATTCTGACAAAATGATATATGCATGGTTTTCTTCTCACAATGCATCAAGCCAGTGTTCTCTAAGCCAAAGCTGCTGTCTGTCATCATGTACCTATAGGCCTGCCTCAGACCTTATCACCCCCTATCCAGTAGCTAAGATTTCTATCCAGCTTCTACCCCCTTCCAACAGTTACTTGGATCATCAAGGAACTGAAGAATGAACAAACATTGAAACTCCTTTATATATAAAAATAAATAAGGAAACCACTGTTTTAGGAGTAGCTACAAAATACCTTGACACATCGTAATCTGGTAGCCTGATTAGGGCTACAAGACTATCCAAGGTTGGGCTGTGTAGGGGGCGTTTGGAGGATTTGGGGCTGATCAAGGGAAAAGATACGACCATGAGAGGCAGTAACACACAAAAAGCTTTATTGGACAGCACTTGGACAGGGCCCCATGAGAGGAAGGACCTCATGGCATGTGACCATCCAGGAGCTCACAGTGCAGAGGACACCACCATCCAGAAGGAGAGTGGGGCAGGGGGATCTGGAGGACAGGTGCATCAGAGAGGGGCTTATGAGGGGGGACTCCAAAAAACCTGGAATTTATTTATAAATAATTGTGTGTTTATTCTTAATGTTTAAACTTCAGTCACTTTCAAAGTCCTCTCCATTTGATTCAATACGCCTATTGAGATGTTTACTCCATTGCTCAAAACAGTTTGTGAACTCCTCAGTTTTGATTCATTTCAGTGCTTCTGCTGTTTTTTGTTTCACTTCTTCCACATCAGCCAAATGTTTCCCTTTGAGGACTTTCTTCATCTGGGGAAACAAAGTCACTCAAGGTGAGATCAGGTGAATAGGTAAGGAGGGGCATGGGAGTCATGCTGTTTGGTCAAAAACTGCTGAATAACCCACACAGTGTGAGCAGGTGCACTCATAAATTACCCATCATGAAATGAACAACATGTTTTGAAAGAGTCTTCAAAAAAAATTCACTGAAGCTGAGTGCAGCCTCTCACAACAATGCCAGCTGGTACACTAACACAGATGGATTCCTAGAGCACTCACCTAGCAGGGAAAACCTATTCTTCGAGGTGCCTTCTCTCAGATGATAATTCCTTTTTTTGGAGGTTCCCTCTTTCAAATATCCAGGTAGTGTGGGGCAGTAGTACTATAGAGGGTCTCTGGGTCAGAGAGCTATGAGTGGCAGTGGTGTCTTGGGGTCTTCATAACTAGGGCTTCTGTTAATTAATTAAGTAAGTAAGTAATTTATCCTTGCCTGAAGACATTTTTTCATTGCTTTTTAGGTAGATAGGAAGGGAAAGAAAGAAACTGATGTGAGAAAAAAAGCACCAGTTCCTCCCCTATGCATCTGGACTGGGAATCGAACCTGCAACTTAGGTATATGCCCTGACCAGGAATTGAACCCTGCAACCTTTTGGTTATGGGATGATGCTCCAGCCAGCTGAGCCACACTGGCCAGGGCATGTATAACCTTATTTTATTTTAAAAACTGGATGTTCTTCACGGCGATGATTAAGACAGTTTTATCAGATTCTTCAAATTATTCTATTACTTCAGAAACGTGTACTTTTAACTCCTAAATCCTTATAATCTTGCTTCCCGTGTTCCTAGATATTGTTTTCTTGAAAGTCTCTGTTAATGTTTTAATCCCCAGGTCCAATTGCATGAACAAGCAGATCTATGAGCATCTATGACATTTTATTGTGTGTTATAGCTGTTCTCTCCGTGTAAATTTTAAACTTTTACAAAACCATAAGCTTTTTAGTCACTGGATCCTGTCTGGCCTTTCCTTTTTATTCACCTTGACCTCGCCTGATACATAATAAACACTGAATGTTCTTCTTCTATTAGAAGTAATCTTTGAGGCAGTTTCCTTAGAAAATGTATCATAAAACATTAAACAGTTTGAGGAAGGTCAGTTTGAATTTTGAAATACAAGCTGAAAAGATTGATTTACTATTCATTTATTTTCTGAAATGAAATTTTTTAACTTCCATTTTTCTTAAAGCAGTAAGAAGGTTGGTACTCTTCAGGGAGGATCAAATAGGCTCAAAATACAATTGTAATAGTTTCTGTAATATTTTTAAAGAAATGTAGGAGGCAAAAAAAATCTGTGTCTTGAATCAGAGGTTTAAATTATGGTTCTATTATAAAGTAAAAGATACTTTAAAAATTCTGAAAGTACAGCCAGCATTGTCATGGCATTGACAAGGTTGTTCTATTTGATTCTTGTATTGGGTGAATTGTAATGTTTAAGTTACACTCTCCATCAGGAAGGTCCATGGTGTGCCTGAGTTCTCTCTGCTCTACCATACACACACGTATAAAGAGAAAAACCTAAATAACCTAAGAGCTGTGTACTCACTTTGGAATTTGTTTTAATAATTTGGATACCCCTATAAATAACCCTCTGTGAGTTTTCTCCCATTTTATGATTTTATTTATATTGCATTTTTGTTAATAAAATGGAATTATGCTTTTTTATTGGCAGTCTGGGAATTAGCTATAAGTGTAAGAAAGTGGGGTAATCATTTCAGCTAACTATACTGAGAGAATCAGACATCCCCTCCTCCTGCAAAGAGTTATCCTCCTAAATCCCACTAATTCTCTGTCCCCAGCTCCTACCTGTCTCAGAGGGGTTACCCAGAGGTCAGGCCCATCAGTTTCAACTCTTACCCAGACTGGAACTTGGGGGAACTTGCTTTTCTTTCTTTCTTTCTTTTTTTTTGGTTCAGATGTCCTCAAACTTTACCAGATCATTCAATGGATAAAAATGTAATTGTGACAACAGATTAAATTTAGTATATAGAGTTAATTTGTTTGGTTTTCTTGATATTTACAATATTGTGAAAGATTTTTAGACATTGCTATCAGGAAAAGAAGATCTCTATAAGTTATTAGGGGAAGTATGGTATTACATTCATAGAAGGAAATGCCATTTCAAAGTGCAATTATGGAATTTTAAATTAATTTTTAATTCATAAATTATTTTGGTGATTCATTTAAAATCTATAATCATATATTTGTGCATTTTTAATTTGTATTCATCATAGTGATATAAAACCTATATAAAATCTGTATAAAACTAGCATATCTTCTCAGAAATCACCCACTATATACTTGTAGCTCTTTAATTGCCCCCCTTTTACAGGGATGTTTGTGTAAATAGTATGTAAATTTTATATACAGTACAAATTTTAGAGGATTGAAAGCTTTTGGGGATAATGTTACATAAAGTCTATGTAAAACTTGACTCAGTATCATTGAATATGTTCACTGCTTCAGGGATGGAACTATTTAGCGAAAAAGTTATGTCCCCACATTATCTTACGTAGTAGACATTCTAAGTGTCCTCTTAATACCCGGTTCCTTTGTGTACCACTCATTTGGCTCGGATGACACTGACCATTTTCTATCCGTGTCTCCTGGCTGGTTCTCCTTACAATGGAGGACTCAATTAATACATGCCCTTCCATTGTCTGGAAGGAGTGGTTTATAAGTAATCCCATTACTGAAAACTCAGGTCCCTTCTTCAGTAGTTCGGCAGTTGTGTGATGGAGAGAAACCTGCCTCTGTACCACTGATCTGGACCCTGGCTCTCCTGAGAATAAAAGAGGAGCCTTTGGATGATTGGACGCTTCACTCCTTGATGATGGTGCTGAGTTGCTCAGTCAGCGAACAGTGAATCACACCTTCCATCTGGACTTCCTGTCCCATAGTAGATCCCTTAGTGATCACACCAATTCCAGTTGAGTTTTCAGTTATTTGCAGAGGAAAAAAAAACCAGTTGTATACTTTGTGCTTTGGAAATAAACTGAATTGGATTCCAAATCATAAGCCTACATTCTTGTTTTAGCTCTTCCATTTACTTGCAGTTTGACACAAGCCAAAAAAGGTTATTTCCATGTAAAAGGGGTTGGGTAGTTGATGTAAAAGGCTTCTCTGGCTCTAAATTCTGGAGTCTTATGATCCTAAATTGGTTTCTGGATTAAAAGTCAAAGAAAAATGTACTGTTTGAATTTTGGTTAATGTTGAAGATTATTAGCTTCTTCCAGAGCTAGACCAGTCCTCTAGGCATTGATGAGAAAAAAAACAGAGATATTAGAGTAGGATGACAGGCTTGTGTGCTCCTTGGCATATATTGAGATGGCCCCCATCAAAGGGTCAATGTATAACTTATCAAAGTATTGTTACTCAAGTTGTTCTACTAAGTTATTTATAGTTACAAGGAACAGACCAATTTAAACAGCGCAGGCGTAATTATTGAAAGAGTATTTGAAAGCTGGAGTGGGTCTTTCACTGTCCCTGTTTCTCTGGGTTACTAGTTTCTCATTTAAAATCAGGTGTGGCCCTGGCTGGTGTGGCTCAGTGGGTTGAGTGCCGGCTTGCAAACCAAAGGGTCGTTCGTTCGATTTCCAGTCAGGGCACCTGCCTGGGTTGCAAGCCAAGTCCCTGTTGGGGGGTGCACAAGAGGCAACCACACATTGATGTTTTTCTCCTGCTCTTCTCCCTCCTTTCCCCTCTGCCTAAAAAAGCAAATAAATAAAATCTTTAAAAAAAATCCGATGTGGGTCCATCTGATTGGCCAAATCAAAATGGTTGGCCAAGCCCCAGAGGCAAAGAAGGCAGGTAAAACACGCGTTTGAATTCTGTACTTGGCTGTGGGCACTGCCTCACGACATAATTTATACCTTGAGAAATTCTCCAGACATAGATGTTTTAGTGGCTAAAAATAAATAAGTAAAAACTCAGACAAATGGCAAGCACACACTATAAAGTTTAGCTAATTGTAATGCAGAACCTCTGGCTTTAACGCTCCTATATCTAAATAAGTAGACATTTCAAGCTTACCTGATTAATCAACTAAAATAAAATGGACTCAACTCACTTAAAGAATATAATAAAGTAAAACTGCTTGTTTGATTGGTTTGCCGATCAAGAAATGCGAATAGTTAAACAAGTACTTGATTGGGGTAGATGTAAATGAGATGATGTGAGTGGAGACCTTGAAATGGCTTATTATTTTGGTGGAGTGTTTTTAATAACAGTTCAAAAGCCAATTATGCTGTGCTCAATTTGCTCTTTGAAAATCTGTGTTTCAACTGAAAATTAATTATACTGTGTGCTAAAGGGCAATAATATCTCCTAAAACTTATTTAGTGTTTACTGTGTGCATGCCACTGCACTATTGTGTCCAAGATACACGCTTTGATGCCTGGCACTGTTGCTGTTTCCCTTCCAGTGTATGTTGCCTTTAATCAGCTTAGCACGATGAAGTGTTTCTTGTGGAAAGTAATTACAGGTTTTCAGTGGAAATGACAGTGTATAAAGCCAGCTAGATGGTATTTGTCACACTGGAGAGTATACAAAAAGCAGACACAACTGTGGGCTTTCTGCAGAAAGACACCTTCCAGAGATAATGATAGGACTGCTTTCACGACTGATACAATCAGAGAGCAGCCTGATAGGGGGTGCTGCCTTCATCTCAGGCAAACAGTTATGCTGTCTACTCAGAAAGATCAGAGAAATTAAAAGAAACTCTTAAATGAGTAAACACGGTTGGGCCCGTGCTCTGAAATGCATTTGAATTTAAAACAGTATTATAAAAGGGGGAGTGGCATTGAAATTTTGATTATTGGGGAAGTAGTTCAAATCTCACATTATTTCTAGTTCTTTTTAAGAAACTACATGACAGAGCCAAAGATCTTGCTGTAGGTCCTAAGTATATGTTGATGTTTAGTTGAAGTAGTAAATTTACACTGTGATTTAACTGGCAGCACCAAAGAGCTGGCTGCCTGGTGGAGAAAGCCGTGTACTGCACAGCTGTGTGTGTATTTCATATCAAACTGACTTAATGCTTGCATGTGAGATGGGTTCATGAGCAAGCGATTTCCCTCCAGTACACTTTCATTGCTAAACACTTGAGGTCACAGTGCATGTGTCCTTGCATAGAATTACACTTGTTTTTCCGTTCCCTTACGCTATGTCGTTTTTATGATACATGGAACAAAATACATTGGCTATTTCTCATTCAATCGTTCATAAATACATGTATTTGACAATTATTTATTTTTGAGTGCCTAAAATGTCCCAGGAATTGGTTTGGGGGATATAAACAGCAAACAAAAAACGACTGTCTCCCTGTGAACATAGAAATACAAGGCATTCATATGAGCCCCCACATTGTTGACAATATAGTGATTTTCTTTCCTTTGCTTGACCCTTTGTCACGCTTCAGTGAGGATAACCTGGCAGTGACAGACCTCAGTGAATGAGGAAACAGGACTCATCAGGAATGAGGAGGGAATAAGCAGAGGCTGCAGTACCTACAAGCCAAGAAGGGGGACAGTATGAAGGATAGGTGATGGTCAACAACATTAAACAAGGGAGAAATACAATAAACAAGAAAGTTAAAAAGATTTTTTTCACAATTTACAAGTCTTTTATTGAATTCAGTTGTATACACATGTGTATATAAATGGCTGTGAAAAAGGGTGACAGTCTCAGGTTATGGGCAGCTACTAGTCCCATCTAGAATTGCTTGGAAAATTATCAGTGTGCAGTGGCAAAAGTAATGATGACGGTATAATGATAAGAAGGAGGCTCAAGACCAGGGCCCAAATGTTCAGGCATCGGCAGTAGACACATAGCTCTGGGCCCCAGTCACAACACCTACCATCTTACAGTACCTCAACTTCATGGAGCAGGCAATTGTCACGAAACCCAGGCAGTGGGGGTTCATGAAGAAGAGCGCGTGTTGGACAGGGACCAGACAATGTCATTGGGCATGGTGGTGTCACTGCAGTGTTGATCATGGCAGTCATCATGGGCATGGAGGTTTAGTACAGCTGCTTCCTGTTCTTGGTGCATTTCAAAGGTTGGGGGGGACTCCAATGTGGGCAGCTGTGAGGAAGGGCTGGGGATTATGATCCATCGTGCCTATACAGAGAGGCTATGGTTTGGATCTCTGGGGTCAGCTCTGTAAAAAGAGAAAAAATTTGTACGGTAAAAAGTGCTTGGGCAATTGGCAACCAGAAGAACGTAATTCTTAATTTATTGCTTGGGTAGAGTGCTTTAAATTTGATGGTCAGTAAATGTCCTCTAAGCTGACATGAGAAGAAATTCAGTGGAGGTGGCAGCCAGGTGCACTTGTGAAGGTGCCACTCCAGGAAGAGCGGATGCTTAGTCAATGGCCCTAAAGCTCAGACATGTTTGCTTTCCAGGCTCAGAAGGGTGGGTATGACTGGAGCTTAATGAGCAAGTGGGAGAGCATCTAAGAAGAGTGCAGAGGGGCATCCAAGGGTCAGATGACATGTGGCCTTTCAGAAGAGTGTTCACAATGTGTGACAATGACCTGTATTATTTTATTCACTAGAAAACTTGTTTTCTCAATTTTAGGAAATTGAGAAGTAGGAGAGGAAAATAAAATGTTTTTCTAATTCTACACTCAGTTGTAAATATTATGAGCATTGTGGTGCTTTTATTTTGATTCCTTTTTCTGTCCTTAGGCACAAACATGTGCAAACATGCATGCTTACACATGCAACTGTTTATTAAATTGGAATTATACTTTTGACATATTTAAAATCAGTTATTTGTACTTAATGTATTAAGGATGTTTTTCCTAAAATATAGTATTCAATATAATTATATTACTTATACATACAATATATAATAATGCATAACAATACATAATATATAAAATATTTTAATGGCAACATCATAGGGATAGACCAATATCCGTGGCTAATTTAGAAAATGTCCCATTTTTTAATATCACAAATATCAATCCCATAATCATTTATATATAAATATGTGTGTGAAACTCTTCCTTGGCATAAAATCCCAAGGTGAACCATACCAGAGATATGTAGTAATTGTTTTAAAAAATATAGATACAGATTGCAAAGTTCTCCATCTGAAATTATAAGTAGCATATGAGAGTGTCTTCATTTTTACTTCCTCTGTAACACTGGATATTATCATTTATTAAACATCTAAGTTGATAGATAAATGACATCTCATATCTATTTCTTTTGTGGTTTTATTTAGGACATGAAGTCAAGATTGTTTATTATATATTTGCATTAGGTATCTATTCCTAAGTAATAAATTACTCCAAAACACAGTGGCTTAAAACAATAAACAGTTGTTATGTCATCGTTTCCATGGCTCAGGAATTCACAGGTGGCTTAGCTGGGTAATTCTTAACATCTCTTATACGGTTATGGTCATTTGAAGGCTAGACTGGCATGGGAAGATCTGTTTTTAAGGTGTCTTGCTCATGTGGCTACTGGCATGAAGTCTCAGTTCCCTGATGCATGGGCTTCTCTATAAACTGTTTGGCTATTGTAGAGAACCCTCCAAAAGAGTGTGAAGAGGAACTCACTGTACCTTTATGACCCAGTCTCTACGTTATGCTAGTTGTTAGCATGAGTCACTGCCAGACTCAGTGGTAGCAAAGAACTCGTAGACATATTTTAAAGCCACACAATGGTTTTTATCACTGTCTCATTGGCATATTTATAGGGCATTGACCCTATTACTAGAGCTATTATTGCTATTGGACAACTAAGGCCACCACTGCACTATTTACATTTACAGTACAAAAGTTACACAACAAGAGCAATTTTGAATGTCATATATGCCAATTTCATTGCTGTCAAAATTGTTCTTTCTTAAAATTTGACATTTTGCAAGTTAGATTATATTCATGATTTAGGGAATACTGTCTCTTAGAGGTTATAATGAGGGGAAAATTCCATCATAACTTCTGTCTCATAAATTAATCAGTTTGGATTTCTGCTTAAGTGCATTTCAACTTCCATAAATTTTTAATTTTTTGTGTGTATTGTTTGGATAGTTAGTCTGTCACCTATTGTCTTGGATTATAAATACTGTTTATTTCAAATAAAAATAGGTTCAGGAAAGAACAAATTATTTTTTAATGATTTTATTTATTTATTTTTAGAGAGAGGGGAAGGGAGGGAGAAAGAGAGGTAAAAAATCATCAATGTGTGGTTGCCTGTTGCACGCCCCCTACCAGGAACCTGGTCTGCAACCCAGGCATGTGCCCGAACTGGGAATCTAACCAGCAACTCTTTGGTTCTCAGGACAGCTGAGAACCAGTCCATTGAGCCACACCAGCCATGGCAGAAAAAGTGATTTTTAATTAGAGTTTTACATTGCAATTAGCTTCTTTCCTCACTCTAGCCATTTACCTTACTCTTGAAGCCTTTTCATCTCTTTGGCTCTAATTAATAATGGTCTGTCTAAAGCTCAGTTTCCCTAAACTTCCTAATAAGGATAATAAAAAAAGCCTTATTTACAGAACAGTTTTGATGCTTAGAGAAAAAAATGTTTTCTATTATTCAGAGTTATGACATGTTAACTATTGCTTTGTGGTTGGTGGTGGTCGTGGTGATAGTCTGAGGACCAAAATCACCAAACTGAGGATTAGCGAGCTTGTGTGAACTGTGGTCAGTTGAAACAAGTTTATCGATGAATAATAGATAGTACATCAAATTGTAATTGCAATTTCCATTTTAATGGAATAGGAATGAAAAATATGAGAAAGAATCAAGATAATATATTTACTGCATATAAAGGGGAAACGAGTGAAAATAAGTGACTCAAAATTCTGAGATTGCATAACTGAGTGAATAATGATATTTTCAGTAGGAGGGAGAAAATGTAAAGGAAAGCTAGGCTCTAGAGAAAGCAGTGGCTTTCCTTTTTTACGTGATGACTTTGAGATGATTGTAAGCATTTTTGCTGTAGTTGTCTGACAGCAAGAGGACTCAGAGGACCGACACTTCTGTGAGAAAGGGTGGTAGTGGACATGTAGTTTCATTTAGGTGACACTGGCCATCAAAAAGCAAGAGCAAGGAACTGAATCTGTGGTTAAAACATTAGGGTATGGAGTGGAAGTGAGGAGCACAGCCAGAGTTTCAAGGGAATTGTGATATTAATATGGCATCCAATGCAGGAAGGGAAGAAGTTTTTAGTTAAAAAAGGAACACAGTTCAAGACATGATTATGGAGAAAATACTAGGAAATCATGGATACTACAGTGGAGAGAGGCCATATTGAAATAAGTTAAATAATGAGCATGACCTGAATAAGTGGTTAAAGGGAGTTTAGTAATGAAAGATGTTAAGAAAGTCTGTGTTCATTTCACCAGAATGGCCAATATTTTAAGAGGACTCGTGATGCCAATTGTCACTCAATAGAGGGGTGGACAAAAGTAGATTTACAGTTTTGACACACAAAACACAAAGTTTATTCTTGAATTATTTCTTAATTATTTTATCATTTATTTGTATTGTTTAATATACTACTGTAAACCTTCGTATGTCGACCCTTGTATATTGAGCAACTGGAGCTTAAATACATTGGATGAGGGGAAACCCATTTTCCAGCAATCGCTTTGGAAATTGTTTGGTTCTACCTAACCCTTGATTCATCAATTCTTAGAACATACCTAATAGAAATCAACGCATATATGTACTTTAAGTCATGTAGAACTGTTCACAAAAGCCCTTAACTGAAAACAACTCACATTTCATTCAACAAAAGATTGGATAAACTGTAGTATATTCATACATTGGAATATTGTACAGCAATTAAAAGAGCAAAGTACTACTACACATGACAATAGTTACCCATCTCAATATATAGTAAAGAGCCAAATAAGCCAAGCAGAAGTGATTACGTATTGTATGATTTAATATACTTGAAGTTCAAGAATAGACTAAGCTAATCTGTTGTAATACAAGTCATGAACGTGTTTACTTCAGGTATAGTGGCCGGGAGCATAGCTACTGACTCAAATGAGCAGGGAGATACGGGAGTAAAGTCTAAAGGAGCAAACAATAACAGGGGAAGTCAGTAACAGCTGAAGAGAGAACAACTAAAGAACTTAAGTTAGCTGAAGCCAAATGATGGGTCCATAATTCCAGTTGTGGAAAACAGAGACACAGAGAAACAATGTAGAACTGTGTAATGACGTGAGGCCATAGAGTCTCTCTTGTCTGCTCTTTGTGCCTTAGAAGTCTCCATTTAATGCAATCACTTGGGATGGGGGGGAGACTATAAAGGAAGGGGTTAATTCTTTTCTGCCACTTTATTCCTGTCATCTGTTATTCCTCAATCATTTGCTCAGAAAAATTTTACTTAGTATCTTTTATGTTCCAGACATTGAGCTGACTATTAAGCATATACAACCGAAAGATAGTGTCTTTGCCTTATGTAATTTACAGTTCATTGGGGAAAGACTGTAAAATAGGCAAATAATTTTAATAGATGTACAAGTACCATGGAAGAACATAGAAGAATTCTTAAACTCCTGCAGTGAAGAGAGGGCCTAAGGGAATTTCAGGTAGTGAACACGTGAAGTTATGATGTATAGAGGAAGTGGTGGAAGATATGAGTGGAGGCCAGGTAATAAAGGGGCTTGTATAGTATGTGCCTTGGGGAAACCACCACAGTTGCGAGTGGGCACATCTGGATTTGAAATTTATGACTTGCCTGTAAAATGGAGAAAATGGTATCTATTTCGCAGGGTTGTTAGACTTAAAGGCATAAAGCCCTATTTGCTGTTGCTTTAGTGAATGTAGCCCTGTCATGACAGGGAAGGTATTAAAGGTATAAAGAAGGAGAATTAGACTTGGTATTAATAGAACAAATTAAGTACTTTCTGGATTCAGTCTTCTTTAGGGTAATACAGTTTTCTTATGGTTTACCTGGGCATGAAAAAGGCCAAACACATTTTTGTTAGGAATTAGTTGAAGACCTTTTCTATCAGTAGGTTGGGACGGGCAGGTTTCAAGTGCTGACCTACTTAATTCAGGGTATCATCAGATACTACTTTTGTGTTGATTTCTGTAGTTATTATAATTTATTTTACATGCACATGATAGTAAACTCATAACCATTTTCACACAGTGTTTTTCAGAACTAACTTAAGAGTGCATATAGAAGCATATACTAATTGAAATTGGTGGAAGCACAAGTATATTATAACAGCAGTGACCTGTGAAGAAGCCTACTCACTGATAACCAATAGCACCCTGACTTACACATCTGGAAACTGAGATTTCAAGTATACAAAGGAGATGGACCTTCATTATTACCTAAGAGCCAGACAATTTTATTTTTACAAATTGGTTTACGGAATAAAAATGCTTTTGTGGCTTTTTTCCAAGGTAATTTGTGGTTCTCATAAGACTGCCTCTATAGAATTTTATAAAAAATGACGCATTAGATACATCCACACAGGTAAATATGCCATCTCGTAGATCGACTAGATGATTTAACAAGGAAGAATATAATTCCATCTAACTTTTTATCTTCACGTAGACAGAGCTGGAAGCGTTAAAAATAGCTAACTAAAAATACAGGTTTTGCGTCTCACTTTTCAAAATCAAACTCTGAATAAGGAATAATGAAAATAAAGAAAAATAATGATTGAAAAAACAAAAGTTTAATGTATAAGAAAATTGAAAACGGGCTGCAAATAATGTCAGGCAGTTGAAGAATAAGATATAGTTTTAAGATAAATTTATCCTTGAGACAGCTACATGATACTTTTATGTAGAGCCTATAGATTTTTCCAAATCTTTTGTAAGAGCCTGAAGTAGAAGGGAGATATTTAGAGAAGAAAAGGAACCCAGAGCAGATGAAATAAACTTGTGGATATATACCTATGAATTCCCCCAGATAAACTAAAAGACCTAATGCAAATGGGATTTGGGGATTTCTTGAATGAAACCCAAATGTGTCCTTCGTTAAATAGAGGGAAAAATCTACATAGATGCCCCCAAATAAAAGAGTAAACATTAATATGCATGGGTTAGATTTGGCCCCAGAGATGTTAGATTCAAATAAGACTGGGTTTGCATTGCTTTAGGAAAATTGTAAGGCACTATTAAGAAAAAAATCATAGTGAAATTTAGCATTTCAATTTGAGAAATAGTGCTTTGCTTCTAATGAGCAGATGCTCAACTGTGCATTGAGCGGTCTGATGCAATTAAAAGATGTGTTTAGGTGGGAGGTGATCATTCAGCCATGTATCTCCTGTCAGATCCACCTTGGCCTGCTTTCTGCACAACAGATGCAGTTAGATTTTCCTAAGTCTATTCAGCCAGCCATTGATTTGGCAGTGGTCCCTCCAACAATTGCTTATAAGACCTGGGTTTGGAAGAAGACTTATGTGTCCCTTTTTTAATATAACAGATCAGACATGTTACTGCAATAATATGAACATAGCTGATAAAAGATGAACCCCATTGACTTTTCAGGAGACACCATAGAGACTGAAATTAGAAAGGAGGGAGTTAGCTTGTTGGGGAAGTCTGCTATAGTAGAGGTATATATTTTGATCTATAAGTTTATATATATGTATGTGTAAGTATATATAAATATATGATAGAGAGAGAGAGATAAAGCTCTTTAAAATAAGGGCATGTGTGCCTTTAAAACTAACAGCTCCATCACCAGTGGTATATCTTGGATGACACTAATTTTATTTTGTTTTTAAAATCATAAATTAGGAAGCAGGTGCATTTTGAGTAAGAAAGTGGAGCTTTGAGACACCAGTCATTTACTGGAGGCAAATCTTGATTCAACTGATATGCTTTCCTTTGTCTATTCTTTTCCTATTCTTTCTTCATTTCTCTTCAGGTCAGAGGCTGGCAGCATAATTAAAATTTGAATTATTTATGAAGAGCCATTAAAGTGGGTGGCCTGCAGATTAGTCAAAGACAGCAGAGCTGACACTAAGCTGCATTTCTTTTCCTCTCTCACAATAAATGATATCTGAACCATATGCCTTGAAAGCAAGCATATGAACTCAAAGCTTTGGAAATAAAACTATGTAAAACATTGTGAGCATTTACTTTGATGCAAATATAAATGTATATCTATAATCAATCATAATGTATAAAGTCATCTTTTTATGTGCATATATACATAAAAGATGTTTCTCTGCCAATCATTCATTAATATTGAAGAGAAATATAATTACCAAGGGGAACAATTTGGGGTACATGTATAAAGATATGGCTAGAACTATGAATATACTCACATGGGCATCATTAAGTGTGCATTTTATATTTGGACAGGGACACTGGAACAGTTCAGAAACATCTGTCACCACCATGATGTGTTGAGAGCAAAAGAAATGTAAATGAAGGCCTGTTTTCTCAGAAACATTAGGACCTCTAAACATAAGCATATTTTTTTATCTGCCAATTAGAATGAGTTCATGGACCTAATGCAGTTTTTGAAAACAATGAAATCCTGCATCATAATATTAAATTAGAATATTCTTCAAAGTAACAAAGGGAAAAAATCCTATATGGTCAGTTTCTCTATCGCCTTATCCTAGTAATTCAGCAGGGGATAAGGCATATTGTCATGTTTTATATTACACAGAGATTCAGGTAAGCCTCTCTCTGTTTTGCTTACCATACCCACATACACTTAATTCATACCATTTAGAGGAAAATCAAACATGATTTTGTTTTCCCAATCTTTTGCTTTCCCTTCATGAAAAATAGACAAAAACATTGGATAATTGTTCTAATAGCACAAAAACAAAAAAAGTTAAATATGTGCAGACATTATTTTCATTTTCATATGTCTTTTGTAAGATGCTTTCAAGAATAATGGATTAATACTCCATTGAAATAATCATTTTTATCTAATTTTTAAAGTCATATTTCTAATTTCAGAGTTCTATGGATATGATCACTTTGATGTTTTTTAAAAATATTTTTTAAGGAAAAAGTACCAGAGTGAATGTTTTCTGGAGTTAGTGGAAGTGTTCTAAAAATAAGACTATCTAAGTTTAATCATTCACGTTTAGATTAAAGTCTTTGTCTGGAAGCCAATGACCACAGTTTTCCCCAGTGTGTTCTTGGATGTATATATTGGGTTGGCCAAAAAGTCTGTTTAGTTTTTGCCATAAAATAAAAGACACACTTTTCAATTTCATCAGTAATTGTATTGATTTGAATATTTTGAATATGTTGGCTATCTCCTGTGTGGTATGATGTGGATTGTTCTCAATTAATGTCTTGATTTGGTTGCTGTCAACTTCAACTGGTCTACCTGATGATGGAGCCTCATCCAGAGAGAAATCTCCAGCATGAAACTTCACAAACCACTTCTTTTGACACATTTGATCAGTCACAGCACCTTCTCCGTACACAGCACAAATCTTTTTTTTTTGCATATCAATTGTGTTTTTACCTTTCTTGAAATAGTAAAGCATAATATGCTAAAATGTGTATTTTCTTCCATCTTCAATATTAAAATGGATACACAAAAATTCATCAATTTTGATAACTTTTAAATGCATGCTGATATGTCAGCTGTCACAATAAAATCTAACAAAATTGTTTTGAATGAAGTTCAAGACAACTAAGCTCTACTAGAGCCATCTTATGGAAAAAACCAAACGAACTTTTTGGTCAATCTATATTAATTTTTTGTTTCTCTCCACTAAAGTAAATGGTCTAAAAGGGCAGGGATGAAGTTTATCTTGATTACCAAAGAATCCCTTTGTGCCTTGATGATCACCTGGCATACAAATATGTCGATGAAGAAATGCTTTGAATGACTAACGCTGATTCTGCAATAGATGAAACATTGCAGAGGCAATTACAGAGGGCTCCCTGGTGTTGTCAGTGGGGGAAAATCAATCTTATCTTATATGTTTTATGAGGGTGTACTTGAGTTCAGTTAGGCCATAGCACCAAATACATTGCAACAAAACTTGACGGTGATGGTCAACGTGAGATCAATTAAATTACTGAAATTCTGGAGGTATCTCTGCTTCTTTTATGTTCTCTAGAGGAGACTGAATCTTCTCTAGCAGATTTTTTTACATGTAGGTCAGTGGGTATTATATGATAAAATAATAATAATAGCAACAGCAATAACAACAATAATAAACTTACTGCTTCTTATTTGTCAGCCTGGAAACATGACAAGCTTTGTCATTTTTGGAAGAAAGGGCAGGCTAGACAGTTTCTGCATCAGCATTTGAAATTGGCATTACCTCCAAATAAGTTATCCACAAAGAAAGATGAACCTCTTTTAACGCTTTAAATACCAAGGTCCATGAAAGAAAAATACCAGGAAGACACCAGGCCCTTCCAACAGCAAAAACATTTACCCAGTTTATCCACTTGGAAAGAAAATTTTGAATCTTTTCTCCTCCTCATATGGTGGTTATAATCTCTGTGATATGATAGTTTATATTTGACAAGAAATCATTATATGGAATATTATCCTTTATGATATGATATCAGGACTGCTTATCAGGACTGCTTATCCCCTCATTGATTAGTACCTGAAAGGAGACATTGTCATCCTGAGGAAGGCTTGTTTAACTAGAAATACCATGAGAAAGGGATACACTTTAGGTTGTCCTCTGTCACACTTGACCTTGTGGAAAACAAAAAGGGAAAAAGTAGTCTGAGAAGTCTAGATATAACAGGATTATTAGAGCCACACACGCTGCTAAGCGGAGGAAAGTCTTGACATGCAGGGTTTGCTGGAACGTCTCCCGAAGCACCCGGGTTCTGAGAGACACTTTTAAAACTGGGCCATGGTCCAATAAATTGTGGACTCAGTTTATGTCTTTCTTCATAGATTCACTAAACTCTTGGGTACATAAAAGACATGGTAAGGTCTTACATTAGAAAGCCTATTTAAGTTTGTTTAGTTCAATGTTTCATATATATTTAAGTGATATATATGTACAAATATAATTAATTATTTGAGTATTATATATGTACATATGCATCTATAATATTTGAATATTATTTATACATACATACACCCATATGTACAAGTGTGTATGTATATATATTTAAAAAATAAAATATTTTTGGAGCTAATGTTTCTTGGACATACTTTAAAACAATTTGAGAGATACTTTTGTAATTTTACAACCAGATGGAGATTGAGCAGTATAGAACAACCTTTCTGAAAACCACTTCTTCAACTGTAAATTAGTACAAATAATTTCTACTCACATGCCGCTTTGAGGATAGAGTTCCATAGTATATGTAGAACTCTCAGTGAAGTTTTATCATGTAGTCATTTGATAATAATGAACTTGAGAGGATGATGTCTTTAAAGTCATATTTTGCCTATTTCCAATGTTTGTTTAGGGTTAACCTTAGGTAATTGGGTCTTGCTTGAACTATTTGCTTATTATTTCATGGATATAGCCTTACTCCTCAAGAAAATCTTTATTCCCTATAGTAAATATCTGCTGTTTTTGCCATGTTGATATTTGCTTTTTACTTCTTATGGAAAAATACTTGTACGCCATATGATCCTGGTGGCATTGTCCATAATGATGTGGATATTGATGATATCTTTAATAATGACCATCCATGGCACTTGCTGAATGTTAGGTAGTATTCTAAGTGCTTTATATATATTAACTTACTTAATTTTTTTGTGCCAACCTTTTATAGCATACCTACTATAATTATCTCAATTTATAGAACAAAACATTTTTAAAAGGGGCAGAGAGAGGTTAAGAAACTAGGTCAAGGTTACACAGCTAATAGGTGGTTGAGTCAGTAGTGAAACCAAGCAATAGGGGCCCAGAGTCTAGGCTCTTAACCACCGCAGCACATGCAGACAAGGCCATTCAGTGAAGGGCCCTCTTCCTCACTTTCAGCCTGTGTGAGGGAAGCCATGGCTGGCTTTTCAGTTTTTTAGCATTCTAACATCAATGTTTCTGGATGATTACGATTATGTCCTGGAACCTACTGTATGATTCGTATAGCATTTAGGACTAAAATTAGTATGTACTTAGTAAGTATGTGACTATAGAGTTCTGATAATCATTTCAGCCTGAAGCACCCATCAAACCAAACAGCATGCCTCTATGAATAATGTTGCGTTGGAACGAAGTCACCAGCCAAATGGTTCTCAGAGCTCTTCAGCTACCAACCATGATGTCTTCTAATCTTTATGCGGACAGATTTTGGGTTGTGAAAGTTTGCAGAAATACTCTAAATATTTACTCAAATGGTATCCATTGGCCATTTGACAGTCAAATATATATGTATTTAGTGACCCTTTGGTATCTGCAAGTTTGACAGCAGTGTTCTGCCACTTTAGTCCCTGATTGTTCATTTATGGAGGAGGGACACTGATACCCACCTCCTAAGGTTCAGAGACCATGATGGTGAGTAGCAAAGGGTTCTTCAGTTAGGCTCAATAACTATAGAATTTACTTCAAAATTCAGTTTTATTACCATAAGGTTCATGGATTACCATAACTTTTATTACCGTAAAATTCAGGCTTATGGCCTTGGTAACTCAGATGTGTAACAAACATTACAAAGAAGTTCATATTAAAGCTTTAGATTACTCATGGATGATCTAAATACCAAGTATGACACATACAGAGAGAAATACACACATGTATAGAGAAAGACAGGTCTATAATTAAAGACAGAGAGGTCTATAATTAGAAATAAAATTTAAAAACTAAATTTTTACATTTTGATATTATTACCGCTGAAAGTGTTTGAGTTGAAGCCACCCATAGAATCCTTTCTTAATTAGATGACAATCACAAAAGGGTCTACCATACTTTAAACACATCTGTCCATCATCAGCTTATCTATCCCAGTGTTTATTCTGGAATCTGCTAAAATATTTTATTTTTGTAAGAAATTACAGTTTTCTTCTAATAAGCAAAAGAAAATGCACACATTTTCAAATGTATTGGCTTATGTATTCCTCTTTTAGGTCAGCTGAGTGGTTATTGAACAAAAAGAGAACACTATGTTTCCAAGACAGGGGTATGGTTAATATTTAAATGCTTTCAAAGGAGCTTTCTTGATGATATATTTCATCCTGTCACCCTAAACTGTTTAAAGTGGCACCCCAGTTTTTTAACTAGAAATTCCTGTTCTGTCAGAGTGGCGGTGATGAACTGGGAAGGTTACTTGTACAAACTCTGCTCACTCGGGCAAGTTTGCCTTAGGCTGGAGGGTTCAATTGGTGGGCCTGCCAGGAACATGCAAGAGTAGAAATTCCTCAAGGAAAGCAATATACACCTTTGTTGTCCATTAAACTGGGCTGTCCTGCGTGTTTTAAGATTGACCAAGGAAGCATTTCCTTGGCTACAACTCACAGAAGCAGTATTTTTTTCCCTCTTCTCCATAGGAAGAAGGCGTAAGTGAAAACAAGCAGATTGCAGGACTGTATTGCCCAAAGGAAATTGGGAAAAGGCATTGTAGGTATATACTTTCTAAAATAGAGAATTTTTGATTGATCTTAGTCATATGTGCTAGGAGCAGGATTCCTTCCTCCTTCAACTCTGACATCCTCAACCTTTCTCCGTAGCCATGCGTGCCCCTTCCCCCCAGTCCCAGAGAAACGTTCTTTCCTCTGCCAGAAGCAAACAGCTTCACTTGTTTTCAAAAACATTTGCCTCCCATTTCATCCAATACTGGGTCTCACTCCAGCAACACTCCCTCTTTCTATTTTATTTTTAGTCTCTTCCATTTTTTTTGGCTTACGCCTTAGATCTTATAAATATATACATGCACTAATTTTCCCCATCTTTATAAGAAAGCTACAAACAAAATAAGTATTCCTATATTCTGTGTTCCATTTATCTGTTTCTTCTCTCCTTTATTTGATAGCCAAACTTATAGCAGAGCCTCCCAGATTTTTTGATTTTATGGACCAGTACATTTTTTTAATGTGAGAACATGCCCAAATGACTAACAATGACTGTATTTCATCAATTTAATTTAATAAAAGAGGGTATTTTAACACCATAAAAGGAGGAAAGACATACTTATAGTTATTCTGTTCAGAGAACCTGTTTTAGGTTGTAGAGTCCTGTAGTATAGAATTCTTTCTCTCATTAATGCTTTCATTTGTTTATTGTAATCTCATTATTGCAACTTAGTGCTTGTGTTCATATTTTAGCCCTTACCACACTGGCTTTGAATCCAAACAGAGTGTGATTTAATCCAGTGGATTGAGTTGCCAGTTGTAAATGGATATTACCCCAAGATGCATGTGCATTTTTTCCTGAAAATAGATGACTGGGACAGAGTGTTTTCAGTGTCAAGACAGGAGTAATGTATGTGATTGGCGGTCAGATATTGGCTGCTGTGGGCTTGGGGCCAGATCCCAGTCTAGTGTTCTGTGCCGGTCCTCCGAGGAGCAGAGCTGACTGGAGCTGATTTGCTCGGTGGAAATGCTGTCTGCAAGATCCCATACTAAGTGTCAGCAAAAAGGGAAAATCCAACTTTTAGTCACTGAAATTCATGGGAGATTTAAAATGATTTTTGTGATGTAAAATATGAAAAGTTGATATAAACACAAATAAAAAAGACAGTGTAGTATAAACTAATTAGTATTAGGAGCAAAACAAACACTTCCAAATTCAGGTTATACTGTATTTTTAGGACTATAAGATGCACTGGACCATAAGGTGCACCTAGGATTTAGAGGAAGAAAATGGGGGAAAAAATGGAAGCAAAAATGTGGTAAAATATTTAATACCCTGTGACTGCTCTCCACCCCCACCCCCAGCCAACCAGGTAAACTACATTCAGACTGTAAGAGGCATCCTCCTTTTTCTCCCAAATTTTGGGAGGGAAAGTGCATCTTATAGTCTGAAAAATACGGTATGTGTTGCTACTACCACCATCATTGATGTCATCTCTAATGGATTCTCAGTACATTGACTGTGGGGAGGTATTTTAAATTTTGAAACTTGTGATAGTATACACATTATTTCCGGTGGTGGTAGTGTAACCAGAGCAGGTACTAAGTCAAACATTGTTTTATGAGTCATCTTACTTTAAATTTTTGCTTCAGATTTTAAATGACTTAGAGATTTAGATTATTTTACTTATCTGTGCCCTTCTTTTGTGAAACTAATATTATTATAGTATATTCTAATGGGTGATTTGACTGAGGTTCTTAATCTTAAGCTTTAATTCATAAGATAGGTTGTAACTAATAACTAAGGTGTTCTAAATAGAACAACAAGCTAATTCTGAAAATTCAGTTGTCCTTTAAAAGCAGTTTTCATAATTCTGTATCACTTTTTATTCTCTCTTCTGTGTATATACTATGTGTGTAAAATATCAGTGTATGTCTGTATCTTGTTGTGCCCATATAGGCAGTGATTACGTAATCACTAATCAGCATCACTTCAAGGCCAAAATAAATATGATCTTCAGCAAAATATATTAGAAAATGCGCACAATACTTAAGAATGTTTACACTTCTCTATGTTTGCATTGGCATTTGAAAGCTAAAGTGGAAGCATCCCACGGCACTTGGAAAGAAGACCAAATTCTGCATAGGCACATTTACATGTTGGAATGCTAAAGCATGAGTCTTAATAATCCAAACTGAATGACTGAGTAATTGGATTGAATGTATTTACTTATTAAAGGATGAAAACACTAAGCTGAAAGACGGTGGTGAGTAGTTCAACTGAAGAAAGAAGAGATACCATAGAGAAAAGCTTTGGCAGTGATCAATCAAGAATGACCTCCAGAGGGAGACATTTAGCCATTGGTCTTTGACATTTAGGTATCCATGGGGAAAAACTCTGGATTCATCAGTCTGTTCTGACCATTCCCATTAACTAGTTGGTTCATGTAAGACCCCTTATTCTGATCACATGCTCAAAAGATGTTTATCATTTGGCTTTTTGTGAATTTTTTTTTCGTAGAGGGATAAGTTACACCAACTGTAATAATCCAGAAAATATTTCTTACAATTAATTGACAGTTTTATATTATTCTAAAATCTTGTGAACTGGATTAATCATTTCTTCCATGTAATAATTATTAAGATCCTGCTAATGGGATTGGCTTTGTTTTGTATTCTGGGGGTAAAACAATGAACACAAAGGCAAGTTGCTTTTCCTCAAAAAGCTTATATTCTGGAGTAGTGAAGCAGAGAGAAGACATCCAGAAAAACATACTGAGGGAAATTAACATGGTTATATGACACAGAATAACTAGGGAGTGAGGGAAGTAGTAGTTTAGAGGGGGAGTCAGGAGGTGGCATTGGAACTGAAGGCCAGAAACATTTGTTTAGCGAGCAAAAAAAAAACACTTTTCTGAGCAGAGAAAATGAAATGTTCTGAGCATATTACAGGTTTAGTGTATAAAGGAGGCCAGTAGGGTAAGATCAAGCTGCAGAGGTATGGGTCACACTAAGTGGAACCTTGTAGACTGAGTTCGGATTTTTTTCTCAATGCAATTAATAGGTATGTTTTACATTCACACCCAAGAGTGGATCCATTGCAAGGGCACTAATGAAACCAGGACTCTAAATCTCTAAAGCTGAAAGCCTGAACCTGGGATGTGGTAAATTTAAACAAATAATCAACTCTACTCTTTTGGGGTCTTTTGAGGCCAGTTTTTCTTACAACCTGAGCCTGTTGACTTTTCCTGTATATGGTAGCAAAGTGATGAATGATAGCTTGAAGTTATTTATGTCAACAATGCTACATAAAATGGCGTTCTTCTGATAATTACTCTTTAAAACACCATATTATTTATTTGGACAAAGAGAGACCACACAACCTAAGGGGACATACAAGATGTTTTATTGCTTGGTCTTAAACACATGTGTTCCTCTCCCCCCTAGGCGTTGATACCAAAAAGATGCCTGAAGAGTTAAGAATGGAAATAATAGGGTAAAACAAATGAATTTTTCAACAAGTTAACAAAGAAAAGGTATATGAAAGCAAGCAACTGCTATGGCTCTCATTGTCAACCATTAAATACATATAAAATAAAATTTTTCCCTATTAAGCACATTCTTAGAAACACACAGGATATCCTAGGGATTTATGCTGAATGCTAATTTGTTTTATATTCACTTTTGGGAGCAAGAATAAGAATTAACCAAATTAAATTACAGAGATGGAATGAGGTGAGAGTGGGCAGGATATGATCTTTTTAGACCCTTGATGATATATAATTAATTCACTTTCTAATGGCTACTTATCATGTAGCAAAACAAAACATAATTCACATTTTTGTTGGTAAATTGGAATAAAGATTAGATGAGTAATCTGCTGGTGGCATCCATTTTTTATGTTGTTTTGTTTTAAGTCAGAATAGAAACACTCCCCAAACACGGAGTCAGGGGCAGGGTGAAGCTACTCAGCAAACTGAGTTGTCAAGGAAGAAAGAGTGTTCCTTTGCAATAAAACTGCCACCTTGAAAAATATTTTTGCCTCATGTTTCTTAGCCATATGGAGCCATACTAAACTCAGCCTCCAGTAGCTTCAGGGAATCTGCTCTAAAACCTTGCAAGTTTCTGGAGAATAAACATTAAGTTTTTACTAGTACAAAATTTATGTGATTAAAATACATTATATGACACCATGACTTTTGTTAAATGAAAGATAACAGGTAAGAACTTAACATGGAACATCATTAACTTAATGTGCATTTATTTTCTATGCTACTGTTTTGTGTCTTACCAGCTTCTTTTTGGTTGTTTTAGTTTTGTATATTAAAATATGTATCAGTGCTTGTCAAATACCCTCATAAAATGAAGTCAACTTCCAGGGTCAATAATTTTTATGCCCTTGGTTAATGTTCTTAGATATTATATTACATGTGAATTATAATAATATCATAGTTTAAAAGTTCTTTTCTCTATGGATTCTCCTTTTAAGTGGGT